>JAYMFT010010830.1:0-16882 GCA_038088735.1 Panulirus argus
CCCTCAACCCTGCTGAACCTAATAACCTTGCTCTTATTCACATTTACTCTCAACTTTCTCCTTTCACACACTTTTCCGAACTCAGTCACCAACTTTTGCAGTTTCTCACTCGAATCAGCCATCAGTGCTGTATCAGCCTGAGCCAGTTACCCATTTTATCGACTGACTCTTGGGATAGATGAACAGTTAGGTTGACTGTGGACCAATTGCCATAACCAGATTCGAACCTATGTGCTTGACCCTGGAAGGCCTGTGAGTGTGTCATGGTCAGGAACATTATCCGCTACACCACAGAAGTTTATATATTCCTTATTGTTAAATTGATTGAGTATTTTTGAGTCCTTTCCGGAAGAGAACCATGATACTGCTACACTAACTTAAGGCTTTAGTGGTTGAGCAAATTCAAGACATGTCATCCTAGGCTGCCTACAGTGCTGCTACTGGAGATATGCCACCATGCAGTAGAAAATTATGGTTTTTCTCTCGCTCTGATAATGTACCGTAACTAAGCAACTAAAAACTACACCAGGAAGACAGGATGGCAACTAAATATTTAAATCTCTTTATCATTTGTTTATCAAAATCGTTTAAAAGAAAAAAGTTTACGTATAATACTGTTGCCTGCAGGTAGCATAATCAAATGTACAGAAATCACTCCAGTAAGAAAGATAACATGTACCCATTGTGTAGTGAGTAAAAAAGACTTAAGAGTTCTTTAACTAGAAACTCAAAAACATTTAAGTGAAAGGAGTACATTACATAGTCCAATTGGGTTAAAAGAACAGACTTTTAACTAAAAGGAACATAAGTCTACCAAATTAAAAAACAAAATCATCTAGCTAAAAATTGCATTTAATAAAACAGAATGATATAACAGTGAACATAACTGAACAGCCCATTACTTCAAAGAACTCATTGGTTAGATCTAAGGTGAAGGTGAAGTGCCATTAATTTAAAAAAAAGTGTTTGCGATGCCATAATATTGATTCACACCCAAGGAAAAAGAGTGAAGCATGTGAGTTTGTGAGTGTTGCCGCAACAACCAAGTGAGTGGTAGTCTAGCAATTGCAGAGTGAATGACCTAAAGACCAACAGTAATGAAGGAGGATAGAGCCATGCATCTTTAAACCATACTGTTTATATTTAATTTTTGGTATGAAAATGGTAAAAGTGTAACTTAGAATTCATATATTATTGTTATTATTATTATTACTAATATTATTTTTGTTTTTTATACTTGATTGCCATTTTCCACAGAAGCGAGGTAGCATGAGGAACAGACAAAGAATGGCCGCATCCACTCTCATCTATTCTCTAGCTTTGTGTATAATGCACCAAAATCACAGCACCCTGTCCACGACCAGGCCTCATAGACTTTTCCATGCTTAACCTCAGATGCTTCACATGCCCTGGTTCAGTCCATTGAGAGCTCATCAACCTTAGTATACTACATTGTTCCAATTTATTCTATCCTGTGCATGTTTTTCACCCTCCTACATGTTCAGGCTCTATCGCTGAAAATTTTTTCATTCCATCTTTCCATCTCCAATTTGGTCTCCCCATTCCCTTCACTTCTGACCTATGTAACCTCTTTGTCAATGTTTCCTCACTCAATCTTTTTATTTGTCCATATCAGTTCAATACACCCTCTTCTGCTCTCACAGGCACACTTTTTATTACCAAACCTCTCTCTTACCCTTCATTACTTACTTGATCAAACCACCTCACCACATATTGTCCACAAATATTTCATTTCCAACACACCCACCCTCCTCTGCACAGTCTTATCTATAGCCCATGCCTCACATCCATATAATAATGTTGGGATTACTATACCTTCAAACATACCCATTTTTGCCTTCCCAGGTGATGATCCTTCTTTCCACACATTCTTCAGTGCTCCTGAAACCTTTGCCCCTTCACCTACCCAGTGACTCACTTCCACTTCAATGGTTTCATTCACTGCCATTTCCACTCCCAGGTATCTAAAACATTGCACTTTCTCTAATTTTCCTCCATTCAAACTCACACCCCTTCTAACCTTTCCCTCAATTCTGCTGAACCTAATAACCTTGCTTTTATTCACTTTTGCTCTCAACTTCTTTCTTTTATGCACCCTTCCAAACTGTCACCAACTTCTGCAATTTCTTTCTCAAATCTGCCACCATTTCTATATCGTCAGCAAACAACATCTGACTCACTTGTCAGGCCCTCTCATCCCCTACAGACTGCATACTCGCCTGTCCTTCCAAGACTTTTGCTTTGACCTCCCTCACCATGACATCACAAACAAATTAAACAACCATGGTGACATCACACAACCCAGCCACAGACCAACCTTCATTTGGAACCATTCACTCTTCTCTCTTCCTATTGGCACACATGCCATACACCTTTGAAAAAACTTCTCACTGCTTCTAGTTGCTTTCCTTCCACGCTGCTTATTCTAAGACCTTCCACAAGGCATCTTTATCAGCTTTGTCATATGCTTTCTCCCAATCCATATATGCTACACACAGGTTAATAACTTGTGCCCAATTTCTGTGAAAGAGTCCTAGTGTTACTGGGACCAAGTACCTTTCTAAAGGTTCCTGCAGCTCAAGGCTATGTTACTTTCAGTAGCTGGAAAATATATGCTCCTTTGGAGTTAGAAGTTCTTTGATGAGACCACACTCCTAATGATACAGCCTTGCTAAAGGTGACTTTTCACTCATGGCATAACCTTGTGCAGGTGGATTCTGGTTACACCAAATTCATCTATATGAATGACGTGTAAATCAAGGGACACGTAATTGATAATTCCTTGCCCACAGAGTGTACACTGGATATTAGGATTGTCACAGTGAAAGGGTTAAAATCATCCAGCTTTTCAAAGCAATCATCTTTCAACAAAACTTTGCTATCTTCCATCACATACCCGAATGTGCTATTTAACAACCTTGTCCTCACTTTCTTAACTCTCATTTCAGTCATGTGGGTGTTAAATTTTAAGTTTTTGTCCACACTTGAAAAAAATCAGTATATTTTATTTAAGAATATGTACTGCTTGCATCCACTTGTGTTCAAAATTTACTCTTCCCACGTTTTATGTATCCATATGAATCTGCATATTTTCATAGGCTTTGTAAGCCCATTGCTTACTTACAAGGCCACATGCACTTTTTTTTTTACAGAACTGAGGCCCCCATCCCCAACCCCAAAGGAAGTCAAAGGGGCAGGGATGCTCTAGTCTTTGTTAGACTTGTGAACCTGCAACCCAATCCATCAGTAAATAGGAGTTATGAAACCCATAGATGAAAATATACTCAGAGAATTTTTTTAAGCATTCATTCTTTTTAGTAAGAAGAGCTCATCTTTTTCATCTCTTCATAGGCACAAGCTCCAGATGATCTTTCGGTGCGTCGTGGAGACTGGATCTATGCTGACTTGAACAATCAAACTGTAGATGGATGGTTGTGGGCATATGCTCCAAAGACACGAAAATACGGTTTTATACCAAAAGCTTATGCTCGCCCTCCTGCTATGACATCCCTATAGAAGATGTTATTGATGTAAATAGATTATTAAATATGAAGCAGACTGCATTTGTAATTACTGTATATGAGAGAAAATTCAACCCAGACTACAGCTTGTTGTGGAGGCACCAAGTGTACAGATGGCAGTCATTGGTGGTGCCTTTTAACAAGACTGCTTGTGAAAGTGATATGACTTTAAAGATATTGTATAGAAAATTATTTATGCTATACCACAGTCTCATTTACACTGCTCACAAATATTTAAATACTTTAGGGTTTATCTTTAGCTAGTAGAAGTTGTGATTTGGTGTTGAAATAGCTACCTGTGCCAAATACGAAATGGACTTCGACCTTTTTCTGAGCTTTTACTTTTGATACATTGATTTTAAATCTGTACCTCTTTCCTTTAGTATTTTTTGTAAATTACCATGTTATCCTTTAAACAGGCAATTTATTTACAATATATCTGATGTTATATTTGCAATTTACTATCCTCTGAGAGCTAAATTTGTTGATTTATATAGAACCTCCTACTTATGGAGGAAATAATTGTTAATGAGGAACGAAGGATCAGATGTTTATCTAATTGCTTATCATATTTAGAAACACTTCCATACACAAATAGGTAGTCACAAAGCTGATGGAAGATACTCTTGTTTAGCTATACTTACTTTGAAGATCACAAAGGTATTAGAGTTCTTTGAGAATGCAGGTTTTCAAAATTAGCTGTGTTTAAATTAGGGTTCATGAAGATACTAGAGCTCACCTACATCAAATAAAGGTAGGAGGGAGGAATGCTTCCATAGAGATTAAGTTAACTCAATAAGAAAATAGCTTTTCTTGAGGTAAAACTGGGAAAACAAAGATAAAGTAGAGAAAGGAATTCCTTAGAAAAAAGGAAGCTGCCTCTTGTGCACCATTACACGCATCAAAGGAAAACATAGCTATCTTAGTAATTAGATCCTCTGTATTCTCTACCTTGAGAATAATGTTTAGGATTAATGGAGAAGGAACATCATTATGAAATTGCACATGATTTTGAATTATGTACTGTTACAATCCTCAGCATACATTCCTCAAGGGATATTAGAAAATGCAGTGTCTACCAAGATAGAGAGATGTAACCATTGACAATCACATCATGAGGGTAATTTAAATACACTTCATCCCCCAAGGTCAATTGATGGTGCTAAGAAGGTAGAACATAGTTTTAAGAAAATGTGAAGATATAGGAAGACATGATTTCTAAAACTAAGGAAACCTCCTTGTCATCATGAAATGCTTAAGAAGCTGCAGGCATATATACTTTTTTTCAGATGATTGCCATTTCCCATATTAGTGAGATAGTGCTAGGAATAGAAGAAAAAAGGCCACATTCTGCTCACATCCTTTCTCTAGCTGTCATGTGTAATGTACTGACACCACACTTCCCTGTCCACAACTAGGTCCCACAGAATTTTCCATGGTTTATCCCACACAATTTACATACCATAGTTCAGTCCATTGACAGCAAATTGACCCCTGTATACCACATCATTCCAATTTCCTCCATCCCTTGCATGCTTTTCATTCTCCAGCATGTTCAGTCCCTGATCACTCAAAATCTTTTTCACCCCATCCTTCCATCTCCAATTTGGTCTCCCTGTTCTCCTTGTTCTCTCTACTTCTGACACATATAACCTCTTTGTCAACCTCTCCTCACTCATTCTCTCCTTATGTCCAAACCATTTCAGCACACCCTCTTCAACTCTCTCAACCACACTTTTTATTACCACACGTCTTTTTTACCCTTTCATTACTTACTCAATCAAACCACCTCACACCACATAGTGTCCTCCAACATTTCATTTCCTACTCACAGCCTTGTCTATAGCCCATGCCTCACATCCATAAAATATTGTTGGGACTATTATTCCTTCAAACGTACCTATATTTGCCCTCTCAGTTACTGTTCTCTCTTTCCTCACATTCTTCAGCCCCAAGTATCTAAAAAATTTCACTTCCATTTTTTCTCATTTCAGACTTACCTCCCAACTAACTTTTCCCTCAGTCCTCTAAACTTCCTCCTTTTGCACACTTTCCCAAACTCATTCACCAACTTCTTTAGTTTCTCACTTGAATCTGCCACCAGTGCTGTATTATCAGCAAACAATTAACCCACTTCCGAGGCCCATTCATCCCTCGCAGACTGCATAGTTGCCCCTCTCTCCAAGACTCTCACATTTTACCTCCCTTACCACCCCATCCATAAACAACTAGTTCACATGGTTAACACCCTTGATAAAAACTTCTCTGCTTCTAGTAGCTTTCCTCCCAAGCCATATATTCTTAAGACATTCTAAAAGGCATCTTTATCAACTCTCTCATGTACTTTCTCTAGATCTATAAATGTCACATACAAATCTATCTGTTTCTCAAAATATTTCACATTTTTTTTAAAGCAAACACCTGATCCACACATACTCTACCACTTACAAAACCACACTGCTCATCCCCAATCTGGTGCTCTGTATATGCCTTCAGCTTTTCAGTTACTACCCTCCCATAGCACTTACCAACTATACTCAGCCAGCTTGTACCTCTGTAGTATGAACACTTACTTTTATTCCCCCTCGCCTTAATGCACTAATATTGTACATGCATTCCTCCAATTATAAGGCACCTCACCATGATCCATACATACATACATTGAAAATCCTTACCAACCAATCATCAACAGTCACCCCTTTCTTCATAGAATCAACAGCAATACTATCCACTCCAGTTGTCTTGCCACATTTCAACAAATGAAAGGCTTTCACCACATCTTTTCTCTTCACCAAACCAAATTTCAAGACTCTCGCTTTGCATACCTTCCTGACCCAAACACCCTACATCTGCCACCCTATCATCAGATATTCAAAAGTTCTTCAAAATACACATTCCATCTTCTCTTCACTTTATCACTACCAGTTACCATTTCCCATTTTGGCCACTTCACCGATGTTCCTATTTGTCCTATTGTTTTTTGCACTTTATTAACCTCCTTACAAAACATCATCTTAATCTCTGTAAAGTTTACTGATACTGGCTTACCCTATGTATGGAGATATAAGGTACCAAAATCAGGTTACAAGATAGTAATTTGCATGTTAATCCCTTAACTCATGAGTTAGGTTTCTTTTCAACTCTGTTTATCTGTTATTCAGGTTATCAAGAAATTTATATAACCTTATAATTTTAAAGATATTGATTTTACTTTTCACTTTTTACTTGTTTGCTATTTCTCCAGTTAACACAAGGAATAGATAAAGAAATGGCCTCATTCCTTCAAGATAGTAATTTACATGTTAATCCCCAAACCCAAGAGTTAGGTTTCTTTTCAGCACTATGGATCTGTTTTTCAAGTTATATAAGAAATGTATATAACCTTTTAATTTTAAGATAACCATTTTTCTTTTTACTTTTTATTTGTACACTTTATCCAATTAACTCAAGGAATAGATGAAGAAATGTCCTCATTCCTTCATGTCTACTATCTTGCTCAGTATGAAGAGGAAGGCCTTAGTGTCAAGTTTGTTACCACCACATTTTTTCATTTATTTTACCTTCACCAAAAAACTGAATACTGATTATAATGATGTTTTATGACAAATCTTGTTAATGATCAGTATGATTCGTTGATAAGTTTTTGATGACAGCAAAGTTATAAAAGTTTGTAAAATTACCATTGTTGTCAAAGTCAGGTGGATGCAAGCAGAACTGCCTCCAATTTTGCTAGAAATGCTTTCTGACTTATTTTGGTCAACTTTCAGTTGAAGAGTCACTGTCCATAAAATCACACTGTAGATAGTCATGAATACAGGTCATCATCGACAAGTAATTGAGAATTATCTACCACTCAGTTTCTGTTCTAGATACCACATGAGAATGTGCTGTCATTGGTATAACTGGAGGATGACTGATTATGGATAGAAATCATTGTACAATGCCAAATTGGCAGTTACTCAAGCCTGTTGTGTAGCCTTGAAACATAGGCATGAGACTTGAGTGCAAATTTATGTTTAGAGGAGTTGTTCATTTCAAGTAGATATCTGTTTAGAGGAGCATAGGGATTAATTAGTTGTCATCATCCTGTGGAAGGAAAAATGGTAATGAATAACTCAAATAATAACTCAAAATTCCCTCCTAGGAAGGCTAACTCATACTTTGCAAAAGGCTAATCTAGTCTAGAAATATCTTACCCTTGAAAAAGGGTTTCTTCGTCCATTAGCATGTAATTCTTAACTTGTGACAATAAAGAAGCGGTATATTATGTTAATCACCACTTTGTCCATAACCAGAACATTGAAGATTTTCTCGTGTCTGGGTTTTGTCTAGGTTACAGGAGAAAAAGAACCATTTTGAATAATGGACAATGTGGCTGAGTGGTATGATGAGTGATGCACAACCTTGGTCCCAAATCCCGGATACAACCCATATCTGGTCTACATACTCTAGAGTTAAGAGAATAGTCTGGATTTGAGAGGATTTAGGCATTTCTTCCAAAACCCGAATACATCATAAATCTGAGTTTAGAAGAAAGAATATTAAATAATTATACAACCCTAGGACTCATTATGAAGCTCCTATACCTTCAAAGCTGGGCTCCAATCAGCAGCTGAGAAGTGATGAACTACTTAGAAGCAAGAAATTCTTTGACCGGTTTTTGTTCATCTGCTGACTGGTATAACCTCATCAAAGGTGACTTCACACAGCACAACAGTATATAGGCAAAGTTCAGTAACACTTTTAGGACAATACATTTTTTTGAGTTGTACAACAGACTGAGCATGTTGACTGATGCAGTGGGACTGGAACCTGGGGACACTGAAATTATGGTGCCCAGGGCACTGAGTGAAGCTGCATGTACATGTACAGTTAGAACTATTAGCAAAATTTATGGTCCACTAGATGAGAATTTCAAAAAAGTGTAGAGCATACTGAATCGGTGCTTATTAGCAAATAGAGAGATTATAGAGAAAGCCAGTGGCACAGATGTTGATGAATGCAAGGTGGGTTGCACCTAAATTAGAGATCAGTTAACTGGGACTTTGATAGATGTAAGTCTTTGACTATCTTTGGAGTGGATGAAGATACACCAAAAAGAAAAAAAAAAATGCTCACTAAAGGGTCACTAGAGGTAATAGAATTACCAGATGCAACCTCACAATTAAAGAAAAGAAAATAATTGGTGGTTATAATAAAGACATGAAGGGATGATTGATCAATTCTAGTTACATTTGGTATAGAGTCATGTAGCAAGGAGGTTCTTATACAGACTAAGAAACTCAAAAACAAGGTAGAATTAAGCAGAGTATTCATCAAACATATTAACTAGTGTAAAGAGCAAAGAATAGTCAAAAAGTAAAAAACATAAGACAGACCAGTCATGCAGAGAGGTCAGGCATATTTGACTATAGTAATGGTAGAAAGTTATTTATACAAATGTTGATAGAATACTAGCTGTACATGACTTGTGCTAGAATTCAAGAACTGTATAAGAGAAGATGCACCTGATGAAGTTGTGGAAACAAAGCTTGCAAAAGGGATAAAGATCTCACTTTCCTGTCCAAAGGGGTACATGATAGAAAGGAGGGAAAAAGAAGACAAAGGAGGAGGTTATGCTCTCCTAATAAGAGATAACTTAAGTTTCAGAAAACAGTAACAGATGGCCCATTCAGACAATACATAATGGCAAAGGTTACTGTAGGAAGATATGTATAATGGTGGTGTTGAGCTATGATCCTCCAAAGAATTTTAACGATCCACAACAAATATACAGTGTCAACAACAAAGGAACAATCAAAATTCTACATGAACCAATAAAACATGCACTCCATAGAAGAGGTAAAGTATTGATAATGAGGGATTTCAGTTGTGAGGAGATAGACTAGTAGATTTCAATTGTAAGGAGATAGACTAGTGGGATTTAGATTCAAATGTTGACAGAATCAAGGGGACTAAAGTTCCTAGAGTGTGTACAGGAAAATCCTTATACTGCCATATCGATGAACAACCTGAGTGGTATTACTAATTCTTATCTTTACGCAGACCAGCCATGGATTTTGAATGTATGTATATTATATATATCATATATGATGTACCTCCTGGAAGAAGTTGTAATGTTTATGTTGTAAACAAGGAAGAGAGAGACAGAACTTGAGATGTAATTGTGGAAACTGCACAGACGTTTACCATATCTATGGTAACATAGACTGGGAAACCGAGTTCAGTAGCCAGATCCCACTCAAGGGTGTGAAGGTCCTCCTCCCTTCCTTGGAGAGGGTCCCAGGTCCCTGCCTTCCAGGCTAGTCACACCCTCTTACCTCCCACTCCAGAAGGTCCACTTCAAGGGTGTGAAAGTCCTTCCTTTCCCTTGGAAAAGGTCCCACACTCCTGCTTACTAGGCTGGTTGCCCTCCTGCTTCCCTTTTCTCCACAAGGTCCCTTTCAATTGTGAGAATGTTCTCTCCCTTGGAGAGGATCCCATACCTCTGTCTGCCTCCCCTATGTTGGGTCCATGTCCAAACCCACAATCTCAGCACAGCTTTCCCCCAAACCTGCTGTATGGCACTCTTCATGGCTCACCTCATCCCAAAACCTGCTGTACTGCTCATCTCATTCTGAAACTCTTTGTATGGCCCTCTTCACAGCCCACCTTGTCTAGCAATCTACTGTATGGTCCTTTGCATCACCTACCTCATCCCAAAATCTGCTGTACAGCCTTCTGCACAGCTGACCTCATCCCAAAACACAACTACATGGCCCTCTGCATGGCTTACCTCATCCTGACACCCACTGTATGGCCCTTTGCATGGATCACCTTGTCCCAAAACCTACTGTATCCCTCTACACAGTTCACCTCATCCCAAACTCATTGTATTACCCTTTGCACGGCTCACCTCATCACCAAACCCCCTGTATAGGCCTCCCAACCACAGCCCACGACGCCCTTCATGGCCATTCTTTCCCTCGACCCCTCACTCTTGCTCTTCTCTGGCCCACACCTCTGGAACTGCTACCTACCTATCTGACCATCCCACCTCTCTAATGGAACTTTTATCTCAGCTTTACCACTCCCTGAAATGCTCGTACCTTCCTCGATCTCTGTGTTTTGCATGGCCCTCTCTTCCTCAAAGTCCACCCCTCAGACAGCCACATGTCTGCATGTCTTGATGAGTCTCAGGCCTCCCGGAGGCCATCCGCTTGCCAATCTTGATGGGCCTCTGACCTCCTGGGGCCGGCTGCCTGCTAGCCAGCCTCGATGGTCCTCGGGCATCCTGCTTGTCAGCCTTAATGGTTCTCAAGGGCCTCCCGGGGCCGACTTCTTGCCTGCAAGGCTCCAGAGGAATGATGATGCAGGAATTCATCTCGTCAGCTTTGTTTCCTCGCATATGTCATGTTCCTCGTTTCCAAGGCAACGCCAAGGTATCTCAGCTGGGGAAATGAGGCAGGGAGAGACGGGCGGATGAAGACGTATTCTTAACAGAGCAGTTAAATGTAGTCTTTGAAATCCTCTTATTCATAATGGAATGATGTGTTGCTAAAGATTAGCGGTAATTGATTTTAATAGCGAAGAATAAATATTGAAATAAATGATTGTCCATCAGCGGTAAATGAAATGCAGGTAAATAAAAGGCTAAAATAAGTTTTATCGAGGACACTTAATGAGGCAAACAGTGAGATGGTTAAACCCATGGCTGCTCTTCTCAGTAAGTTTCTTGCTATGGGGAATGGAAGTTTACCACCGGAACACCAATATTCTAAAAAAGGTAATAAATCACTGCCTGAAAATTATCCTCCAATAAGCTTAATGTCTGTAGTTGGTAAACTAATGGAAACAATCACTTGGGATAAGATTGTAAACCAATCAGAGGACCATTTTTTTTTTGGGGGGGGTGATGAATTACCAGTGCCTGACAAACGGCGTGGTTTTGTCATTTCCCAACGAATGTGTATTAATCACTTTCTATATTATTAACAATAATCAGGAAATAGCCCATTCATGTACAAATTTGTCCAACAATGTACTCGCAAAAAAGAATATAATACCTAATGAGCAGTGGTTTGATGAGGTAGCAGGGGGGGGATTTCATCATACACCCACCCAAGTATTTTGGTCCCTATACCACTTGACAAACATTTCTTTGTACGGTTTTCGATGAAATCGCTCATGTCTAAGCTGCTTGATTTTTTTTTTATGAAATAATTAACACGTGCATGATGATATTAAAGCAGATGATGTCATTTACATTTTCAAAAGGCATTTGATAAAATCACACAAAGTTTGTTAACAAAAGTCACGTGATATAAATGGGATTTTACACTTCGATGATTAGGTAATTGGCTGACTTGCCATAAAAAAAAGCAGTGATTAATGGTCAAGCCGCTGAACGGTTAGATGTAATAAATGGAGTGCCACAGGGATCAGCCTTAGGACCTAGTCTCGTTCTCATATATATATATCAGTGATACTGACAGAGGGTCACTATGTAAGATATTACATTCGTGGATGATAGATACTTAGTTGGCAAAATCTACCGCCCAGAACGTTAGATCTAATGAAGTCTTCATTACAGTCCAATTTAGGTATTAGATGGTCTGGTCTTGGTGTCATCCATCCTGAATCTGTTATATAACTTTAAGAGGGATACTGGGGTACTGGGAGGAGCCAATACACTACCACCTAAGCCCTCCTCCTTCACTGGTGGCAGAGTCACAAAAGAAAGTGTGGTCGAAGGAGTATCCCTTATATTTGCAAGGGTCGTGGAAGGGGCCATTACTCTACCACCCTGAGCCCTCTCATTGATAGCGGAGTCGCTGTATACCTCTGACGGCCATTCCTCCTGAGAACTCTCATCAAGGGGGTGGTCACAGTAAAAGACCCTCCACGTATCCCTGTCCTTATGTGCCTTCCCCGCATACACCATTCCTTGCATTCTTCCACTATTTCTCTCCCTCCAGTACTCTTCCAAGCTATTTCCCCAAGTCACAGGTGGTCTTCTTCTCACACCAGCCCCTTCCATCGTAATGTCATTTGTTGATTCCATGCTTGTGAGGAGACCTTTTTCTCTGACTGTGGTGTCTCTGTCCTAGAACCACTTCTCCATCGCTTTTCTCCATTCTTTCGCACGGGCAGAATACTCTGGTTGACAGTTCCTTCAAAAGTGTAAGCAGTTGAGGGATGCAGTTCCTGTAATGTGTCAAGAGAAGTGTCCCAATCAACCCAAAGTGTCTTGTGGATTTCAGTTTTGTTGAGCGAGATTAGACTCTTTCAGTAGCCTTTCGGGTATATCCTCTGTCTCTTTGAAGAGAAATCAGATACTGATAATTTCATTGAGGATGTCAACCATACTTCTGATAAAGGGTATCTTGCATCACAATTTGATGCAAAGATTCAGTAGGTGGCTGTGGCAGCGAGTGCAGAGTGCTTCTGGAAACACAACCTTGATATTTCCCTGAACCAACAGTTGCTCTGATAACATTACGCTAGCCTCATTACAGATCTGCCCCCGAATCTTGTACAATTCAAGGCCATATTGCTTTAAAATAGATACAATATCATCTGCTATGGCTTCTGTTGTGCTCTGATCTATAGTGGCCCACGAGGGTGCCCAGTACTCCCGAATCGAGCAACAGAGGCGGCAAGGGGTACTGGAGGGGGAGGGCCAGAAGGAATGGACAGTGTTGCCTTCACCTTCCACCCTCCATTACGATAAGGTGAAAAACAGACAAGATATATATTCTATTGACCTCCAATTCTATTTCGCTTACTAGAACTCACAATTATAAGTCAAACTAGGTGAGGGACATAAAAAAGTACCGACCAAATGAGGGGAGAGGAATCCTGTTCCTTTGGATCCGCCTCTGGTACACTGCAGCTTTCCAGACTCGGCGCTTGACTTCGATCCGAGCCATGGCAGGGCTGCGAGCAGTGAAAGTGGCAGCCGGTGTGGGAGAAACTATTCCTCCTTAAAGTGCGCCCCTGAGGTCCAGTGGTTCATGGAGTGGGGGTGGTCTGGTTTAGAGAGGAGAGAATTTGCTTTTTTGGAAGCGGACAGAGAGAACGGAGCTGGTCAAGCAGTGATAGAGAACGGGACAAACTGCTGATGAGTGGTAGGGGAAGCTGAGTTGACAGGACGGATGTAGCCCGATTTGGGGAAAGATTCATTGGAGATATATGGATTTTTTACCTCACGCAAGAGCTACCAGTGTGTTACCTACTACACGTGTGTGTGACGAAAGCATGTAGTGTATCTATCAAGCCGGTTGGCACCACAGAATTGACTGTGTAATACCAAATTTATGAAAATTATAACGTACTCCTATGACTAATACTTGTCTGATATGTGAAATTACTATAAGTGAAAAAACAATTTTTAAACTAATAGCATAGAGAATATTTCAGGGTACGGCAGGAACTTGGAAGATGATATATTCGACATAAAAGTGCTCTTTTGTGCAGATGATACAAGATCTGATAGATGCTGGGAATAACATAGTACAGTTTGTAAACGTAAGAAATGAGTGGGAAATGAAAGTAAATAAAAGAAAGATTATGAGATTCAGTATAGAAAGACTAAATAAACAGTACAGGAGACATAGTGTAACTGAGCTCATGTAGTATTTGGAGGATACAATTTATACAAGAAACTGCTTCAGAGGACAAGAAGAACCTATGACTGAGAAGGCAAAGATGGCTAACTTAACATATCCTATGACTACACAAAACTGTGAAATCATTTTCATCGAGAAAACATTTTAGGAGAGTATAGCACTATCAACAATAATGCAGGAAACGAAAACACTAGAATTAAATGAATTTCAAAGAACAGTTAATGAGGCCTCTGGAAAAATGGCAGGGACTCCAAGGAATGCAGAGGGGGCAACACTATCAGGTAAAATAAGAGGACAAAGTATGGAGTGCAGAGTTGCAGAAGGGCATATAAAGTTTTTAACGTGCAACTTAAAAGGAGGAAAAAAATATGAAAAAAGTAACGATATCAAAGACGAATGTGGAAGAATTAAGAGTACTGTAAAAGAAAAAAATAAAGTATGGAAGGCTAAGACAAATGATAAATGAAGCAGTAAAACGAAAAGTGAAAAAAAATATACGAAAATATGAATAAGGCAAGTCTGATAATAAATAAACAAGAACGGAAGACATTGGAGGAGATGAGAAAATATATGATACTAGACCATCGTCCATAATATAGAATAAGTGTGGGATACAAAAAATAGTACTGAAAAAATGTATATTTAAAAGATGGAGATGCTAAAGATTTAGAACTCATATTACTGTGGTGCCCAGAATACAAAAAGGAGCGGGCGATGGGAAATAGGATTGCAACAACCATATGCATAGGATATGAGAAGAATCATAGGTGTGCTGCTTTATAAAGAAAAAGCAGAGTTCAAAGGAATTACTATAGTGAATTTGGTTGAAAAAAAGGGAAAGAGAGAAATTAGGGAGGATGTAAAAATATTTGTTCGAGGGGATAAAGTCGAAGGTAAATGAAAAAGGATGAACCGAAGAAACTCTAAATTACAAAACGAGATACAGGGGAAGCAAAAAGCAAGTGGGCTGTCCACTTAGCGGAAAAGATGTTAACCGATGCTGAATTAATTAATTAGCGAGTAAAAACAGTATTGTAGATATATGCTGAGGTAGATAAGTAGGTATTTTCTTTCATACTTGTTCGCCCTTTCCCGGATATCGAGGTAGCGCTAGGAACGTACTAAGAAAATGCCTCATACGTTCACATCACTTCCCTAGCTGTCATGTGTAACGCACCGAAGCCATAGCACCTTATTCACAACCAGGCCCCACAGACCTTTCCATGGTTTTCCCCGGATGCTTCGCATGTCCTGGTTAGTCCATTGACAGCACGTCGTCCCCTGTGTATCACATCGCTCCAGTTCAGTCTATCCTGTGTACACCTTTCATCCTCCTGTATGTTCAGGTTCCGAGCACTCAAAATGTTTCACTTTATCCTTCCATCTCCAATGTGGTCACCCCGTTCTTCCCTCCACTTCTAACACGTGTATCCTCTTCGTCAACCTCTCCTCACTCATTCTCTCCTTATGTCCAAAGCACTTCAGCTCTCTCAGCAATACTCATCTTATTACCACACCTTTCTCATACACGATCATTACACACTCTTTTAACCCTGCCATAGCTGCACTACCATGGTATTAGCGGCTAACCTAAGTTTTAAATTCTAATAACAAACTAGCGTTAAAGTGGTGCTGGTCTTACTTCCTGTCTCATCAAAACGGGACTAGCGGGCTAGTCCTACCATCTTCTTACAAGCACCACACACCTAATCATACCTTGCTTATTATTTTTACTTTTTCACATAAGTACTCTTGCCAATTCCTATCCGCTCTAACATTTATAAGCTCATAATGACAGTGTCCGACCAATCTATGGCCATGGCCCCTAGTCCCCGGCGTCATGGGGTGCTAAGAATCTCCGGGTTTCAGCCTGACTCTACTGCCAATGAGAGGGAGGGCTCTACCAGTAGTAGTACCGGCCCCTCCTATGACTTTCCCTTCTCTGTGAGACCTTCCTCTTTTTCTGTTCACTATACCAACATTCGTGGTCTCTCTAATAACCTCTCCTCTGTTGAACACCATCTGTCTAGTGCCTCTCCTAATATCATACTTCTGTCTGAGACACAGTTGTCTGATGATGTTCTCACTAGTCCCTTTTTCATATCTAACTATAATCTCCATTCACGAATCCGATTTAGAGGTGGTGTAAGTACATATTCCAACATACACACACCTGTTGCACGCCTCAAGGAACATGAGTCTCCTAACTTTGATGTTATGTAGCTCAAAGTCTGTCTCCAAACTACTACACTTGTCTTTTTGCCTATTGCTCTCCTAATTCTACCAATTCTATATCCTTCTTCGACTATCTAAACTTCTGCCATGGTTCAACCGTTCCTGTTTTGAGGCCATTCAGGCAAGGGATCAGGCATATCGGGCGTAGAAGCACTCTCCTACTTCTGGCTCCTATTATAACTGCCTGTAACCGCTGTAAGCACGTTATCCGTGAGGCTAAGCATCCCATTATTCTGTGGAAGTGCGATGACCTCTCCTCGTCATCCACTGATAGGTCCTTACAGTCTTTAGCTAAGGGCATCTCTAACAACTTCTGTTGCTCTACTTTCCCTTCACCTATCCGTTCTGACGATACTATAGCTGTCTCTCCCGTAGACAAAGCAACTCTCTTTGGTTCCCGTTTCTCCTCTAACTCCAACTTGGATGACTCTAACATTCCCTCACCCCCTGATGCTCCTCTTACTAATCCTATGACTCTTCCTGTAATCTCTTTTC
>JAYMFT010010841.1:0-31701 GCA_038088735.1 Panulirus argus
GAAAGTGTAATTGTACTTCAGTAGGACTTCATACAGTTTTATCCAACTTATATTTTATTTCATTACGTGTGGCACAGCATGTTTCATGGAGACAATCCACCTCATCAGGTGACAATAATCAACAGGAGTACCGTCTGGTGTTGCAAACGAGGTTAGTAGACACCAGACGGTACTCCTGTTGTGATGTTAGGATTTAAATAACTCTGTTGATTATTGGCACCTGACGAGGTGAATTGTCTCAATGAAACATGTTGTGCCACAAGTATTGAAATAAATTACATGTTAAATAAAACTAGTGATCAATATATATATATATATATATATATATATATATATATCCTATAAGTACGTTATGTTGTAAATCGGATAGGGTAAAGAGCGATGAGAGTGAAGTATGATGAGGAGCGGTGATAATGCTGCTCACGTGGTGACCGCTGCCACCTCACTCATCAGATGGACCCTCAACCCCGATAGAGTGGAGTTTATTCTCTAATTCATTCCGTGGGCCGCTAGTGCAACAATATTTATTACTATGTATATCCTCTACGTTTTAATGAATTAGAGAAATACTAACAACAACCATAGTAGAGGTAGAACATATAAGTGACGGAGGTACAATAGAGTAAAATGGTTAGACAGGCGTATCTCTCACGGTATCTGATAACGCTATACTGAAGTCCTATCTGAGAGTCGAAAACGTAATTATTTCGGTTAATAAAGCTTAAGAGAAATTACACACGGGGAAAAAAATTGATATTTACACAGTACGAGTCGTTTGAAATTTGGCGGGACACGTGCATACCTCAACTTAGAACGAGTTTTGGCTGGACTCACCGATCCGAGTGATGGGCATGTGCATGAAATGTGCAGCGTGATCGTGTTCGTGGCCTGTCCCGTCATCTTGCAGCCCCTCCAGGAGACGCGTTAGCACCTCCTGAGGGACCTTACACCCTCATCCTTTCAGGTCCGCGAATCGTGTCAGTCGGAAATTAGCGTCCAACTCGTGGGCTACGGGATTGAAAGGTCGTCGGATGGTTAGGGTCTGAGGTGTTCCCCCTAACTCAAGTTGCGCCGCCGCGGCCAAGGCATCCTGTGGCACTTGTGTTGGCTCTATATACACTTCCATCTCTGTCGCACTATCGGTCTGCCAGCAGATGAGCGAGTCTGTCTCCTGGAGTCGAGCCGGTACCCCTGCAGTTTCTCCGACACCCTCAAAATGGCGACTCCCCGACCAGTGGATTCCAGCAGGTCCCGGATGATGCGCACCCCAATAACGGCTGCTGATTGGTGGGTTTGTTGTATGACGTCATGGAAGGGAGCGGCTCGTTTCTAGCTGGGGAGCCCGGAGAGCAGGCGCCACTGCAGGGATCGGGAAGCCAGACCTACTATACCTTGCCTAATTCATATTTTCAATACTTTAGACAAGATATAATGACATTTGATTCCAATTATATATACGAATTATGTAGATTAACGTACATATATGTTGGACATGGAGTACCGATTCGATACGGTCGGATATAACGTTAGAATATAAGCTGGTGTGGTAATCTTATTCATACTTATTTCATGTTTGATCGAAAGGCATTAGTATAACTCACTTTATATATAACTCTGCAATGATATTTGCTTAATGAAGGAAAGAGAGAGGAATAAAGCTTAGAGGTTCAATACATACAAATGTGAAGGTATATATATATCTCAACTCAATATAGTTTCTGAGCAATATACTTAAAAGTTCATTCCTCTTTCAGAGTACCTTGTTAATCAGTCTTTTGAATAAGTGTCATGCTTTCAGAATAAGTTATTTACATACTTCATTTTTGCATAGTGTCAAAATTGTTTGTGTTTGCGAGTTATTTTTACCGCTTGCTCTTAAGATTTATAATATAGAAAGTGGATGAATCAAAATAGAATAAACAAAGTTTCCTGTCTTTCGTATATCATCTGTAATAAGATTGCGATCATATTTTACAAATCATAAGCGAGTACATGCTTAGTATCAAGACTGGTGATGCTTTGTTAGGATTTGATTGCACAAACAATTTCAATTTCGCGCTGGTAACCTCTGCCAGACCGCGTTCCTGTTGTCATGGATACGGTTTTCCTTTTATTTCAACTATGCATAACAAAAATTTAACATTATATTTATCTTTGACCCCTGGATCTACACTTTTAGATATAGATAATTAATTTTGGATAAGTCTAAACATAAAGATATCAATACTCAAAGATACTAACGCTAAGTAAATGAGATCAAATCAATAAACGAAAACGAAGCCAAAGTCAGAACAAACTTTCAAAGGCAATGTTTATGGTTCTCGGGTGAAAGGGCGCGTTGTTTGGACGAACGGAGGGGCGCAGGTTCCTCTGGTGGTGTGGCCTGAGGACCTGACAGCTAAGCACTGTTGCAGTGGCAGCCACGCACCACAACCACACGGGCTATTGCCACCACAGTCGCTCCACATCGGTGTCTTTTGCTTATCAGTAAGTGTTGGTAAAAGCTGAAAGAGTACTAATTACAATTTCATGATGCATGTTATGGAGCCTGGAGATGTGAATGTTTACAAATAGCTGATAAAAGAAACAACTAAAATATGATACTCTAATTTTTTCGCATATGAAAATTATTCCTATCTTGCAGCATAGTATTTCTCGTGGATGAAAATTGTTTGTCTTGCAGCAAAGTAAAGGGACATATACTAGTGCTTAGTGTTCATATTGATAGATTCCGATGAATCACTTGATTATATATATAGTATGAAAACGTGTATTTGTTGCAGAATCGTGCTACCTGAAATCATATTAAACTTTAATGTTTGAAATTACTGTGATTTTAGGTTGATATTTACTTTTCCCTATTTTACCCCACAATCTCCCTCTGCTTCAAAACCCTGCCCATTTTTCACGGAATTATTACTCAACCTTTAGTTAAAGCCATTAAGCGAAACAATAGTTTGATATAGTTTTCTTCGGCATAATTAATGGATAAATGTGTTTCCGCTAATTTACACATTTACCCTTATACGCATGTTAAGAGGAGTTTCAAGCATTTGTGATGTGACGTATAGCTTAAATATTCAGTGATCAAGAGTAGCACTTTTCAAGAATACCAAGATGAGCATATAAACAGATGCAGTGCAGAATCAAGTTAGTTTACAGTTAGAGGGTGAATTATGGTACTGTAATACAAATGAACATGTTTCTTGTCATCTTCCTGCCCATTACCGCTAACATGTTGCATTTCAGTTGATATGAATTTCTAAGTCTTGCTTGAGTTAGGTTGCCTGATCCAGAGGGATTTATTCTATGCCAGTAAGTAGTTTTAAAACTTATGAAAATAAATTCTATTGACTTAGAATGTTCCTCTGAGTTAGATTGGGGTTCAAATCAAGAAATATGATTTTTTTCCTATGTTGACGGACTTTGCTCAGGAAAAACATTTTCAACATGCATTATCCTGTAATAATTGTGATGGTGAATTAGAACATGAACTTAATTGACATATAGTTATAACTAGCGATGTTCCGATACCAAAATGTTAGCCGACGCCGATACCTTTGAAAAATGAAAAAAAGAATAGAGATTTGTGTATTTCAAGTAAGATTAGAAAATCACATCGTAACAGAATGTTTGCCACGCTGTACAATATTTATATAGGGTAGGTAAGAAAACATGATTACAAAATTTACTGTATTTTGACTGGTCATATAATTGGAACGTGATGTATTACATGAAATCACAAATTCTTTTGCGCTACTGTGGTCATGCAGAGAAATGGAGGTGGTAAAAGATGATTTTTCTCCGTTATTTCATTTTAATGTTTTCAAACTATAAAAGTATGAACGTATAAAAACATATAGATTAGTTTCATCATTTCCGTATTTTCATGTATAAAGAAAAATGTCTAAAGAAACCAGATAACTAATACTAATTACATTGTCTTTAAAAAGAAATCTGCCTTAAATTTCACACTCCTTTTATATGAGGAATGGTAGACTGTTGAAATCAATTAATTATAGTTTATATAATAAAAGATAAAAGAGAAATGCGTATTGCAAGAAAAAACTAAAAAAATTCAATAACAATCATCATTTTTCCGTTATAATTCCTCTTTACATAATGTATCGGTCACAATTTTAATGATGCTAACCATCGGTAAAAATTACTTGTACCGCCGATGGGTACGTCATAAATGATTATAATATTTTTGTTCTGTTAGCATTATATTTTTCATATCTGTGGTAGACTGGTAGACACAAAGGGTACAGATGAAAATAAAGAAATATTTCTAGCATGATAAAATTTAAGAATCAGGTGCATTGTGAAGGTAGTTTAAAGTATGTTAACTGACATATTTCGACAGCATGAGGCATTGAAACTGTTAGTGTTGATAAGTGCTTGAAATTGTCGCATAAGCTTTGTTGGTTCAGACGATGATTGCTGTCTTCAGGGTAGAAATCAGAGTTTCAAGGCTATGTATTGTATAATAAATCTAACAAGTAAATGATTTAACTGGAGAAATGAGGGCAAAATTATTCGGAGGGAGCAGACTTGTGATAAAGGACAGTTTTAGGACAAACAGTCTATTCTTGGATGGCACCAGTTTTCTAACCACAACAGCGTTTCCCCCTTCCTGCTCTACGAACACGTGATAAGAAATACCTATGTCTGTTATCGTGAGAGATAAGACAGCAAGTCGTGAGGGTTTGAGAAGCACTCCGTATTTATAGCACTGCTATGAAGGTAAAGATTGTTTTTTTATAACACTAGATGGCTACAGTCTGTATTCGGAATATACGTATTGCGACAGTTTATCCTGTCAATTGTGTCCTTAACGGTATTCTCTTTTGTTATGTAAGAATGTGATGTCATTATAAACAGTGATGTTTTGTCATGTGTCCAAGTAGTAGTGCCACAGCACACTGTACAGCGTTTGGAGAAATTAACGCGATTGTATTTATGATTATGATATGCAGTATTCCACAGGGACGATGTTTACGATAGAAAAAAAAAGCTGACACCAAAAACAAGATGCGCTAACTTAGAAATTACCTTTACCTAAAAAGGGGTGTGAAACCTGATGGAGACTACTTATTCTACCTAAAATACAAGTGGCGAGAAAGTGTCTGAATACTTGACGTTTGATTACAACTATAGGCTTCCTCTGGTCTCGTGCACTTACACAAGTAACTCTAAATATAATATGGTGCTTCAGGTACTATGTAAATCACAGGTATATTGGCTTTTATGTTTTTATACATCATTACCAATTAGATATTTGGTACATGAAGTTTCGGACATTTAGTTAGGTACCCATTTCATGTAAGAAGTTATGCCAATGCGTATGACTTTGAAAGTCGACGAAAAAAATATATGACCTTTTGTGTAATATTCTTGACGTTAATGTATGTTTTCCGGATGTCGATTAATTTGATAATTTTTCAGAGTATAAAAGCGTACCTCATGTTTTTCGCCAAATTGGTTGCTCCTTGCTAATTAGTCTGTATTCTTTTCGAGACTTTACTTTGAAACAAGATTTATACTGATTTTGTGAGGCAAGAATTATGTTCGAATCTTGAAAAAAAAAATATGATTGCATTAAAGTTTTGAGGAAATTTCTTCAACCCACGAGAGGCTGTCGTATGTAATCTTCAAAATAACAAGGATATCCCTGCAGAAAATTCTTATTCCCTGTTAGGAAAGATTGAGCCTCATTGTTGCAGAATTTTCGATTGTGAGAAAGTACTGTATAGGATTTTGAAACCCTTACAGGTTAGATGAGTATCTTCACGCGAGTCCTCAGAGTAGAATATAATCTTACTGTAGTGTTAGATTACGTGTTCTACCACTAGAGCTTAGGATTTGCTGTCTTTTATGAAGGATTTTTATTTTGAGTTCTTATCAACATGTCATCTTTACAATACAATCGGTGGTCCAGCGGCTTGGTACGAGCTGTGACTGGTCCCTCAGGATCTCAGTAAAAAAATAACCCTTTGGAGATTTAAAGGGTCATTGCGTGACTTAGTATGGTGCATGGTCTTGCTTAAGGTCAGCTGTGTGACTGTATATTGTGTAGCCTTAATTAAGGTCAACTGTGTGACTCATTATGGTGTATGACTTTGCTTAAGGTCAACCGTGTGACTTAGTATGGTGTATGTCCGTACTTAAATCAGGTGTGTGACCTTGCATGGTGTATGGTCTTGTTTACGGTCAGCCTTGTGACCTAGTATGGTGTTATGGTCTAGCTTAAGATCAGCCTAGCCCTTATAAGGTGTATGGCCTTAAGACTATCTGTGTGACCTAGTATGGTGTTTGGTCCTACAGTGTGAGCAAGTGTGACCATGTTGTTTAACGATGGAGAAAGTCAGATATTTGAGATTTTTTTTTCCCAACAAAGAATCAGTTATGTGAGCTGTAGTGGTGTTTGTCCAACTGGAAATCTAGTGAAACGATCTGATATGATTTTTGGCCATACGCATTAAACAAGTATGGTGTTTGATCCTTTAGAACTGTTATATAAATTAGTGCAGTATACGAACTTTCAATTGTTTGTTTGAGGTTGTCGAGTGATTAACCTCACAAAGGGTCAATTGTTTGAGATTTTAGGATCTGAGACGCTTTATTTGATTTATTAAGTATACATAAACAAAACGCTTCTGTGACAGTGTGGGTGAAAGGCACTTAGCGAGGAGTAAGTGGAGGCAGGCATAGAGCGTACAGTTGAGTATAATAACGGTGTAAATGGAGGCAAGCATAGAGCGTACAATTAGTACAATAGCGGAGTGTAGATGGAGGCGAGCATAGAGGGTACAATAACAGGGGGTAGGTAGAGTTTTGGATTAAGCGTACATTAGGCACAATACATCAATATAGAAGGTGACAGGCGGGCCCAAGTAAGCACTAGGGGCCCGGAGGGTCCACGTTTCAAGAGAAGGGGAAACAACATTGTACATATACGGCAAAGTATCAGAATATATTCCAGTGCAAGTTTGATAATGGACAGAATGTCCTGACGTTCATAATATATGGAGAGGGGGGGGGGAGCACATTAGACACAAGGAGTATAGTGTACAGAGTAAACTGACAATGGTTATTATACACAGTAGGTTAAGGCTGCAGTAGATATAGGTTGCATAATTTAGAGGATACCTAATAACACTGGCGTTCCGTGAGATCATTTGTATAATTCTGAGTATGTCTCCAACCGTAGCGAACTGACTATATTCTGAGAATTTCCTCCAGGGCATTGAGTGAGTATCAGTAATGACAAAATCCACAGTAACTCACGCCCTGAGGCCTGGCATCTTAAGAGTGTTTGCCCTGCAGCAGGGTCAGTTGTGTGAGCCAGTGTGGTGTTTGCCCTACAGCAGGGTCAGTTGTTTAAGGCAGTATGGTATCTCTGTTGCAGGAGGAGCAGCCGCGTCACCTGAGGCAAGATGAGCAACCCGGCCAGTGAGCTGGAGCGTCCCGACACCAATGGCTCCAACCGACAGGCCTGGGGACAGGGCTGCCCGGGCTCTCCTGGAGGAGGCACGGCCGTCGACACCTACGAGTACGAGAACAACGAGACCATCCGGAAGAAGGGTTGCTGGTACTCCTTTTCCACCTGCGTCTCCCGTGAGTCTTGCCCTTTGATTGATCCTACGTTCACCTCACTCCTTTCTGGCTGCCAGCCTTGATCTGGCTGAAAGACTTGATTCGGCTACCAGCCTTAATCTGGCTGGAAACCTTGTTATACCGGCCAGCCTTGGTCGTTGTATTTGCTCTAACTTCATTTACCTCCCAAACAGCCATGGTGTGGATAAGACATTCACAGTCGCTCGACATAGTAAGTGTGCAGACCACATTTCCTAGTAACTACGACTTCCCTTGGGAGGTCCGGCGCTAACGTGGATTGTTGATTTGCCACGATACCCCCTGAGGATAAAGTGTATTGTGGTGAACCATTTTCGGTGGCCAGGTCTCACGTGGGGAAGCCAGGGCTCTGGCTAGGCTATGTGGGTATCGGGTATTACTTTGGTTTCTGCTCCCGAGAGTTGGCTGCTTGTGTGCCCCCACCTCTAGTTAGACCACACAATATTCGGCAAGCTGCATATGGACATGTGAACTGACGTTATGTGCAATTATTACACTTTACTACATCAGCGTGTGTCAATTGCTACCACACATTTACATGAATTTTTTTATCTGTTATTTCCATCTGTGTGTCGATCCATCATTCACTTTTCAGTCAAATAAACACTTGTACTTTGCCCCTCGCTCTTCCCATACTAAGAAGTTTCAATTGAAACCTCCAGACCATATTATTATTATTGTTATTATTATTATTATTATTATTATTATTATTGTTGTTGTTGTTGGTGGTGGTGATGGTTCTCTTTTGAACCATCACAATGTCTCTTCTGCTTTAGTTAATCTTAACTCAGATTCTTTTGGCTACAATTTGGGTGGCTTTACCGTATCACTGTTTTACTGTGTTTAATGCTGGCAATAGCCACCGCTACAGATTATGTTTCGTACACCTCATTTCAGTCACTTCATCCTAAAGTGTGTTGTGGGCATAGGCTAGTTGAGAGAGAGAGAGAGGTGGAGGGTGAGTGTGGGGAATGTCAGGTGTGAGAGGTGTGGTTGTCTGGGCAGCGCGTTCTTGTTTCGTTACTGTCCACAACACACGCTTCCTCCATAGCACCGGCCGGCTCCATCCCCCTAAAGGGCTGGTGGCGTGTATGGTACCAGCTCACCTTATCCTTACTACCGTACCTCCGCCTCTGGAACACCCTCACACTCACTCCCAAGTTATGTCTCGTGTTGGGGAAGGACGAGAACGCCATGCGAGACTTGGGTCCTCGTCCTCCTCCTCTCCTCCTGTTAGCAGCTCCCGCTAGCAAAAAGAAGTTTGATCCTTATATTCATCGTCAGCTCCCCGTTGGCTTCGTGTTCTTAGCTCCCGTTGTATTGTCAGCTCACCGTTGGCATATTGTGTTGCTGTCTCATCATTGGCACTGTTGTATTTCCAGCTTACTGTTGGCACAGTTTTGTTATTGCCTCACAGCTAGCCCTGTTGTGCCGTCAGCTTTACGTTAGAACGTGGTTTTATCAGCTTACCGTTGGCCCTGTTGTGTCCTTAGCTCACCTGTGTCAGTTGTCATGGTCGCCACAACAAATCTCGTGTCTCGTGCACACACGCCAGGCCTGTGTGTTGCCCCAGGCTGGCCCTGCTCAAGGTCTCTACACATACAGTACCTGTCGGGTAATTACTGTACAGTAACTGCCAGTTAGCATGTTAGGTTCGTGACACTCTCTCAATATTATAGCTCCTGCCTCCACAGTTGGTCCGGGACGTGCATTATATAAGGTGGTTGCACACACACTGGCCTCTTATTTATTCAATCATTTATTTTTTTCACCTTATCTTCGCCACCATTTTACAGGACTGGTGTCCCCAGCCCCTTGGTTCTGCCCGCTGACAAAGGGCAGGGACGTCTTCCCTATAGGATTTGACCTGACAACTTAGTTGAACTGCTTTTGGGGAACGAGCAGCTGGTGCTCCTGACACCAGATCGTGGACTTTGCCAGTGATATAGTCTTTACTTACTGGGGAGCCAAGCGACGGCGGCTTCCTGAAGGATGACATGATTATGATGAGTGAACGCGGTATGAAAAGTAGTCCCGAAGACTCGTATGTCGTGCCCTGTTCCTTTAGAGGCTACGTAGGCTTAATATACGGTTGCCAGCAACATCGCCTTCTTGTTTAGGAAAGTTATGAGAGCTGAGAACTTTGGGATCGGATAGGATCAGGCCGTGTTATACGTAAGTTGTTATGAAGGTACTGCAGTGGCCTGTGTGGATCTCCCACTAATTCTCCGAGGAAGTAAACGTGTCCGTGCCCACCGGAGGACGCCACTGGGATTCCAAATTTCTGTTCTTCGTAGTTGGAGACGAGATAGCGAAGCGGGAGGAGGTTGGCCGAGCCTTACAGGCTTCCTATATCACCGGAAGGTTGTGTCCGTAGTAACTGACTGCGTCTGGAAGGCGGTTTTCGAAGCCGTTAGTCTGTTTGTTTTAGACAGAGGTGAGGAGCGGAGGTGGTGGTAGGAAGCCAGGCTGTCTGATGGGGCGACAGGCTGTGCGACACCAGCCAGCCTGGCCCGGCCCAGCCTGCCAACCTTTAGCCAGATGGAAGGATAATATGTATTATTTACCGGAGCAGTACACGCTAACCCCCCTCCCCCGAATCATACCTCACTCCAGGCTTGGACGAAGCACTTTGCAAACAGATGATGGAAGAGTAATTGGTCGTGAGAAGGGCTCTTGAAGATAAACGGTGTTATTGTATAACGCCGGCAGGAACTGTTGTTTATTTTTTTCTTTCATGGCGCATGTGACTTGTGTGTTGTGGTCGGCCTTTTAGGGGTTTACCATCAGTTTGGTCTCTGGGTCGAACTTGGTGGTTGGATAATTGATCTGACTGAGGAACCCGGGTCGTGTTGCGTCCACTGTCCATTCTCCTGTTGTTTATGATGGTATAGCCTTTGACCTGAACCGTTAAGGGTCAGGTCAAAGGCCAGGCTATCATACCCAAGGGTCGTACCGTCGTGTTCAAAGGGTCGTATTGTAATTTTCAAAGGTCGCACCGTCGTGTTTAAGGGCCGTACGTCGTGTTGAGGAGCTATAGGAAAAGTTTGACTCTTGGGATTGAAGTCTTCAGGCAGTGATGGTCGCTGGACCAGGCTCCGTCAACCACCGCTGGTCCACAGTGTTCCAGGCCGCTGTCATCAGTTAACGCCTCGTTATACACACCATCACACCAACACACCAAGCGGTTCCAGTAATTATTCATGAGGCAGCGACTTCAGAACTGGAAAGTTTCACAAAGGACATGCAACAGTTGTCAGCGTTCTGGTGTCAACAGTTTACGGACAGGACTAGATATTACCGATACTTATTCCGTTTTGTGTTGCTTTAAGGAAATTATTCCCAGAAACACAAATGCCTCGCTTAAAATAGGCTAATTTGTCTCGGCCCAAGTGATGACTGGAGGAGGGGGTCTGAGTGCACGCACCCAGCTACGGGTTGGGGGAACACCGACATTCCTCCTGGTCGACTCAGCACTGAGGTTTGGGTCGACATAAGCAGATGTCATTTACACACACACACACACACACACACACGCATACGGAGGAAGAGGTGGGACAGGGGAAAGGTTACCTGACAGTCGGCATACACCCAACCACCCAACCTACCTGTTCATCACCCGCTCTGTGCTAGTCGATGAGTAGGTACCTGGCTTAGGCTGGTGTGTGTTTGTTTGTGTGTGTGTGTGCATACATAGGAGTAAAGACGTGGTACACGTATGGAAGGTTAAGAGACGGGGGCAACATGCGCGTAAAACTCACTCCCCGTAACACGCACAAAGTAATCACACAAACGCACTCTTTAAGTAACGCACACGAGGAACAAATTAGAAACACACACGCTCCCTCTGCATCTGGGAACTAGAGAGCCAAGTACGTTGTGAAATGTGTTCTGGGGGTTCCATACAACACAACACAACATCCTAGTCCACGCTTGAAGATACCAGAGCGAAGCCTCGCATGCAGCAGCTACACGGACGTTTCGAGCTGGACATGCCAGCCAGAGCCTAGCACACATAGGCTGGGTAAAGGGCTATGAATTATAGCATCCTTTGTCATATCAACCAACTGGGGTCTGACCCAGACCCTTTGTAACCCCTGTAAAATCCTTTTGCGCTACCGCTCATTGGATGAGCATGGGGTGCACAATAAATTTTGCCGGGGTTCCCGGCACAAATCAAATCACAATCGCGTCAACCTGGGTATCCTCTCGCCACCCTTCCCCACTCTGTTACGTGTATGTCATTACCAGCTCCATGTTAGTTGTGCCCGAGATGATAAACAATGTTCCTTCCTAGAACTAAAGGCGCTGTGTGTTGTAAATTGTCATTAGCGAAGATGTAATGTTTGGAATCGCCAGGGCACCCGGTAGTAATACCAGCGCAACCCACACGATCACCCTAACCCATAAAAGAACATTCTCATTAAACATGGCAACGGCCTTGGATTACCCTCACGAGATTACCGTGTGGTACAGGTGGGCATAACGTTATTAGCTTGGCGGTGGAGTTGGTTAGTGGTGATATAAAGTGATGGTGGTTGGGGGTGTTTGTGGTAGTGATGTCAGCACAGTAGTCATGGTGGTGGTGAGTCAGGTAGGGACGTTCGTTGGTCAGGTATTACATATCGTGCTCCAAGTGAATCGTAAACGGGACTGATTTATGTGACGATGACGTAAAAGCTGAAAATGTTTCTTGGTACCACAGGACATAAAATAGTATCTGGAAAGGCCCCAGATTTGCAATGGAATGCAATGTCTCTCTTTTCCCCTCTGTAAACAGTGTACGCTTGGAATATCCTTTTGTGGAAAGACTTGTATAGGTAAAGAAGAGGATGCAGCAGTTACTGAAGGTCTCAGCTTATTGATTGAAAAGCTTCAGAAAAGTGAACCAGAAGCAGAAAGTGGGCACTTTGACCCCCAAAGATTGATACGTATGGCCCGAATTTATAGACCATGTCGCTGAGAGTTTAATGTAGCCCGATGAAACATGTCTGTCTGTTGATTTTAAACAACATTGGTTGAAACAGCATGGATTAGCAGGAAAACATTAGTTATTTCAGGTAATCTTTCATTTCTAAAGGATATAAGGATGGTCATAATATATTTGTCATCAGTATTATGTGGGTTTCGTGGGAAGACGCGTTTCTGCAAGAATTTCACAAGCCTTGACTAGCATATGGCCAGATAGTGACAGAAAAAAAATAGAAAATACTGCTCCTCCCTTCCCAGCGACCCATGTCCCTCTCCTTGAGCCGTTGTATGTCAGAATTAGTCTTGCCAGCTGTGCAGCTGAGAGCCACACTGTCAGTTTAAGGCGCCACTCTTGAAATGGTGATTACAGCGTTTTCTACCCTGCACACCGTGCAGTTCCTTCCCACAGGTTGAAGGCTGTACTCAATATATGTTACTGGGGAACAATATGATAACCACCAGGTCCACCGGTGTGGTCACCGTCCATCACAGGACTTGACTCGTTACGTCACTGTCACACGCACGTGTATCGTAAGTAATAGTCTCATGCCTGGTTCTGTTTGCCCTCTGTCCAGGCAAAGTTGACCACCAAGCTGGAATTGTACTGTCCAGGAATAGCTCCTTGACGTATGGTGCTACTGACCACCTATCCTCACCAGTCACTAGTGGCGCATGTGTCTCTATTCCCTCACAAAAGAGGAGGTTTGGGATGATATATTTTCTTAACGATGGTGACTATTGGCGGGACGTTAGCTGTAGGTGCTCCAGCAGGAGGCCGCCAGGACGCATGACGTCTCCTCCCGGAGAGCCTTGACACTTTCCCTGTGACCTCAAGAGCGCGTGACACCCTCTCCTCAGGAGCCTTGACACTTTGTCTGTGACCTCAAGGGCGCAGCCTTCCCCTCTTGGAAAGCCTTGACATATGACCCCCTCTAGGAAATGTGACGCCCTTCCTAGGGCGACATTCACCCGTGACTACCCAAAGGATCGTGTGAGTCACTCCAGTAACATGGTCGGTACACACGCCCTCTTCTCTCACCTTGGATGTGTCAAGAACGTTGGTTCGATTCGCGTCTGGTTATGTCATACCCTGGGGAAGCACACAACGCTTGCACTGGTCTGAGACCATGACAGACACACCGCAACTCCTGCAGAAGGTCGAAAGGTGCCTCACACTAACATTAGCGTCAAATGATGCGAGAACGGCATAGTGTGTGTGAGGAAGATTGAAAATGTAATTGTGATTAACGACCGGGTCGTGAGTATATGATTACCGACCATAACCCACACAGAGGGTTTAGCAACCAAAGGCAGTAAAACGGCTGGGCTGGGTCACCACGCTGTTCGTGGCTGCAGTGTGCTTGGTGTCCTGAGTTATGACAACGACCGTGAAACATGCCAGGACTAGCCCCCCCCCCCAATCCCTCCCCCAGACACTGGGGTTTTATGGTCAGGCGTGGGCTGTGTTTGTGGGATTGTGGTTTGTCTGGTTGGAGGGTGTTAGACGTGCACAGTATGGAGCGAACTGGAGCTAGGTGTTATACAGGGAGCGACCTGCTGCTGTTAGAGGGCTTGAACCAGGGCAACATGAAGCGGTCAGAGGAAAGGACGGAAAGGTTTTGGCTATGGATAAGAGGGATCTAGTTCCGGTACACCGTTCTTGGCAGTTTCGTAGAGGATGTGAGAAATGACATGACACGAAAGGCGTCGTGTCAACTTAGTGGTGGTCATGCTCATGTATGACGACTGCCACTAAAGCTGTCCCGAAGTCTTTCGCGTTGTCTACAAAGAAGGAGCCCGAAACACTCCTTCCACAACGCCACCCTCACGAGGGAGATGTTAGGGATAGGAACTTCCATATCAGAAACTTCACCCGCCCTCAGACGCTTTCAGATACTCGAGGCCCTCATACATCAGGGAGAAACCTCCCTGCAGACTGACGATCTTCTGGTGTTACCTAGCGCTCGACATCTGACCTGTCCCCAGCCAGAGCGGGACGAGAACTGGCGACATCACATAGCAGTATTGCCTTGCTGTCCTGAGGTCGCCCAGCTCTCATTAGTCAGACAGGGGAGTGGCTGCCTAACGTATTCATTTCTCATTGGTCAATAATTTTTCTTTTGATCTCTGACTTTTGTACATAAACCTAAACAATGGCGTTCTTGCTCTTACACTTGGGAATGCGACACTTGTCACGAAACGACGTGTTACTGTAAACCCGAGAAGTATTGCGATACTGGTTTCCACTTAAGTTTGGTTCTACCCCTGGTCTGAACTTTGACCGGCTTATTGGTAACCTGTGTGAGTAATGTAAGAGAATCGGTAAACAAGTTGGGAACATCAGCACGAAACTAATGAATGCTGAATTAGTGGTCATATTCAATTATATATATATATATATATATATATATATATATATATATATATATATATTGGTCAGGCATCAGACTGACTGGTGTTGCTTCCCTAATTCGTTGAGAAGGACGATTAGATAACCTCCAGAGCACGATGACTCCAGCCATCGTAGTCAAAGTGTGACGTCAGTCATACTCAGGTTGACGTTGCCGTCGTCTCGTGGCCATAGAGACGTGCATTGTGGTTTCTGCGTTGATGTACTAATCCTGGCGAGGTCATCAATCATGGATGTGTGTGTGGTTGAGCCCCCTTGGGCTGACGTCGTGTCCAGGCTGTGGGGGCAGTTGCAATGTGTCGAGCGACCGGCCTTAATTGCTGGTGTACTGCAGCGTTCCTCACGAACGATCCGCCTCTCTGACGTCAGCCATTTGCACTGGAAGTGGTAATGTCGGTGCGGTGTCGGTGGCGCCCTCTATCTTCCCTGGTATCTAAGGCGAGTTAATTTTTTTCCCCCCCGACAGAAATTATAAATAGAAAGCGAGTTTGACGAGGGAGGTAAAGAAAACGAGGTTAGCAGGTAAACATGGCATGGACGGGTCGGGGAATTTATGGATTTATTCCACACTATATACATCGCTGGGGGGAGGGGCCTGGATTTATTCCACTCTATATACATCGCCGGGCGTGGGTCTTGGTGGATTTGATGGCTGTTAAACAGCCACCTGAAGGTCATTAATCTTTTGAGCGGGATGTCGCAACCCATTAGCACGACGGTACATCCCATGCTTACGATGCTCTGGCCTTAAGTAAGGTCCGGTCAAAGGCCAGACGTTCATAGCCAAAGATTGAACGGGGTGAGGGCAGTGGGGTGGTTGAGGTAGCATCCATCAGGCCACGACATCCATCATACCATCATCCAGATAGCCTCGCGACCACCTCTTGGGTTGCAGGAGAGCCACCTGTTTCTCGCGAGATTCCAAGTATATTTCTACCCCCTGTTCTCAGGGACCGTTGTTGACATTCCTGTTGTTTGGTTGATAAATTCCTGCGGGTTAGGAGGAGGGGTTGGATTGTTGGTTTGTGTTTAGGTGGGGTGACGTGACTTCTCTTACGCAGCCCTTCTCATTGACTACCGTCCTTCATGACGCCCACTTGGAGACGCCATTAACTAGCGCCCCTCATGACGCCCACTTGGAGACGTCATCTGGACAACTAAACGTATACTTCTTCCGTCCGACTGGCCAGCATATCTGTGGTCAGCCAGTGGTATAATATGACCTTATAAATGGCCATGATTCCCACCCAAGTCTCTAACCCGCCTCTTGACCTTCACTTGAGTTTCTCACCCCAAACTCTCCACCTGTGGTCCTCCATCTGTGATCTTCCACCCGTGGTCCTCCACCTGTGGTTACTCCACGTATGGTCCTCCACCTGTGGTCACTCCACCTGTAATCCTCCTCCTAAGTCTTCTCCCATGTCGTGATAGCCTTAACGTGATTACACTCTGCGACTCTTTGTACTCTGCACGTGCTGGCCACCATCACCTGCTGATTTGCTTCACCTGGTTGTACACTCACCTGATTACTTTTCGCTTTTTTATATATAGATATTAATATTCTACGAACTGTATAATCCAATATAATTATACTTGCTGGATTACATCCGCACATTTTATGATACCTCCCGAATTATAGATACCAATAAGATTATACCCACTAGGTTATATCCTCCTGTGAAAACATACTTTCCGGGGCATACTCTTCTCCATCAACGTATGGAGTAGTGAGGGGGGACCTTGTTCTCACCAGACACACACGGCTCACACCACCACCTGCCACGCCTCGCCTACCATTTCTGTGACTTTGGTGTCATATCGTCTGATCGTCTGGTGAGGAATCTTTGGGCCTTTTCCAAATGCTTCATTCGTACCTTTCCATGAAGAATTGGCTTATTTATTCAATTTTCTTTACAAAATATCGCCTTTGCGCTGGTTATATCGACTCCATCTACAGGTGTGGAGGGCGGTTATGAGGGGATGGAAAGACTTGTGTTTGAGTGGAACTGGTGGTCAACTAGGCTGTGGTAATGCAGCCACGCCACCAACCCATCTTCACATTCAGTTGCATTTTGTTGCGACACATTCAATAACTCGTATCACATTTGTTAACTCTAGTGTATGAATGTGAAAAGAAGTCTCTCAGTAATACCGAAATAAAAGTCTCTTTCTTCCTCGTCTTTTTTTGTTGTTGTTAGAATGGATTATATGGTACAGTACGTGAAGCTGTTCAAACGTTGGAACATTTAAGAAAACCTCTCGCTTTGAGACACGCTATAGTGGGTCGAGAGCATCTAGTTCCGTCAGCTGGCATTTGCGTGATCTTTTGCTGAGTAAAATTCTAAAAGTTCCTTTTAGCCAGTTCCTAGATTTATATCCTCAACTTGGTGACTCTGTCCTGAGTCCCCATACCACGACATCTGTAGTCCAATTTGCGTTGTTGCAAGTGATGGAAGGTATCTCCTTCAAAACCCCCCTCTTCCCGTGTGGTGTGTGCAACATGTTGTGGCCTATATTCCCTCCGTGTGTGTATTGACCCAATCCGTGTTGTAGAAAGAGCTTGTGTGGCTTAGAGACGGAGTCTTGGATAGCCTTGGGGTCACAGCGGCAGGAAGGGGTGGTGGCAGCCAAGGTCATATTGTTGTCCCTGGCGAACTTAGTGTGCTGGAGCATAATTAGATCAGCACTGCAGTCATTCAGTCATTGCTTTATGCCCAGAGTATGTTGTGGATGTATGAGATGACCTCCAAAGTGATGTTCTGGTGTGGTGTTGTGTTGGTCTCTTGTGGTAGGTGGCTGTGGCGAATGGTCTCAGGCTGTTAGTTGGTTGGTTGTGTGGGCTTTAGTCCAATCACCTGTCAGGATCATTTAAATCCGTCATCGTCAAGCAGGAAAACTCTCTAACATATGGTCCCAGTGTGTATGTGGGGGCGGGTTGGTGACCTTGTTTATGTTGTCGCCCGGGTAACTTTGGTGGGGTGTTGGGGGAGGTTAGTGGGGGGTGTTGCTAGACAGCCTGTGGTCGTTGGGGGGTGAGGAAGAGCAGGGGGCGGGGGGTAAAGTTATTGATAGAGGGGAGGTATGGCAGAGGTGGGGAAGGTAACGATAGTCAACAAGAACTCAAAGGAGTGTCTCCCTCCGTGGAGGGAGGTGTACGTCTTACGTAACTCCCTAATTGTACCGAATGGGGTGTTTGATGATTACGAGGACTTTCGACGAGATTTTGCTAAAAGGCAGCGCGTAGCGATCGCACGCTTCGCATCCCATACTTGTTTAACAGAAGGGCAAGCTAGGATGACACAGAGTGTGATATAAGCATGTTCTGCCAGTCAGTCTGAGGACGAACTTCTGTAAGCTTCAGTTCTCAAGATATCGCCCTCATCAGCGCCCCGCATCCGCCTATCTCAATACAGATGGTCTAGAGCCATTTCCTGTTTAAGATTTCGTTCGATTACGTTAAAAGATGATTTTCCTAATCCTCGAGGAGGCTGGGGGAGGAGGAGGAGGAGGGGAGTTGGCTCGCGAGGCCTTAGGGTGGATGGGGGAGGGGCGGGAGTGGGTCTCCTATTTTACCAGTGTGGACGATCATACCTTCCGTGTCCGGTATGGGAAAATATGGCTCACGTGAGAATACACTTCCTCCACCTCAGGCTGCAGAGCACACCTGGTTCCCCGGAATGCAAATGGGTCTTCCATACGTTTCCTGACATGGGTATATGTATGCACCTGTGTCTAAGGATGGTGTCGGTAATTACCTACTCCTACGGTATGGAAAGAGAGGTGAGGGGGTTTTAGACTCGCATCTCTTCTGACCTGCGTGTGTGTATGTGATAGTGTGTTGTGTGGAAGATATGAGTTTGTTATGTGTTGGCCTAAATATTTGGGATTCGTGGTGTCGTGATCTTCATTCAATATCAGTTGTAGTTATACTGAAGAGGCTGATGTTGTGTCCCATGGCGATGGTCATGGGTCACATGACATGGTGGTGGTGTCCAGACCCAGGCCACGACTGACCACGTCTCCAGTACACATGTCTGTGTTCCCCCGTAACTCCAATGGAAACTTGACCTTGAGGGCAGTAATATCCTTCCCTTCTGCCTTGCGTCTGGCAATTCACAGTGTAATTTAACATCTTGCTTGGTGTCTTCGTCCTGGTCATCTCGGTCAGGGTATTCAGGACCTGTCTGTGTTTCTGTTCATGTATTAACTCTGGGTACGGTTTAGAATTGTTAAATCTCGTCTGTTAAACGTCGATCGTGATGGGTTTAAAAACTGGCTAAGAGGGGTGTGCGTGCGTGCATGCACCTGTTAATTTTCGTTTACGTTTTTTGAGTCAATTTCGTTTTTCAGGCGGTATTCAGGGAAGAGACACGTGGGCCCGGGGCGGGGCGGGGCGCTCCCTCAAAACTCACGACAGCCATGGGACTGTCTGAGGAGGGTGAGGCCCCGTGTGATTTTTTAAAGCGTGGGGAGTGAAGGTTGTGTGTTGGTCTCCAAGGCTCTGGATCATGGCAGGACGTTGACTCGCTGTGTGATACAGTATGGATCGCTACACATCCACACCACAGGTGGATCACTGTTAACTCATGCCGCACGTTGGTCTTGGTGTTTTGTGGACCTCCTCCTCCTCATTCTCATCCTTTTCCTCCTCCTCCTCCTCCTCCTCCTCCAAACTTTTGTCCTAAACGTTTTTTTTCCAGATGGTTCATCTGTTGTTGCAAGGATGGGGTGGTAGAGGAGGGTTGGTTTGATCCATCAGGTTGCCCCAGGCCGGGGCTTGGGCTGTGTATAATCTTCAGTACACAAGGATGTGATAGTCTTTGTCCCAAGACAGACCGGTGATGGGATGCTGGGGGATTTAAAACAGTTTTAGTTCGTTCGTTATATTTTCTTTTCTCGTCATGATCTTCAGTAAGATGTGTTTATTCTGCCATGCCCTGGGGGGGACGCAACATAAGTGTGGCCGTCCACAGGTGGGTGAGGATGACCATGAGTAGCGAGGACCTCCCCTTTTCCTGGCTCGCCACACCCTCCTGGCGCCGGCCGCTGCTCCTCCTCCTCCTTGCTGTGATGGTGGGTGGCTCCCTTCCCCTACACTGGTCACCCCCTGTATGTGTGTGTGTGTTATATACTTCTGTTTAATCGCAAAAGGCCTTACTCCGTGGCGCCTGGCTCATGTTGCCTGAAACAGCAATACATACGAGTACGCAGAAGCTGTGGTAGGTGTGTATTGAGCACTGACACGTGTGTACTGAGCAGTGGCACGTGTGTATCGAGCTGCGTTACGTGTTGTGTATACCAAGCGACACATGCTTCGCTGGTGTGCGTGATGGCTGCAGTGGGTTCCATCTGGCTCTCATCACGTGAGAGTGTAAGTACAAACATGCGTATGTATGAAAGGTGGCAGGTGTGTGGAGAGAGGGAGTATGTCACGTGTGTGCGCCCTCGTGCACACAGGTACCCACATACGTGACACAAGGGCCACCACTGCTGACACCACCATGAGCTCGACTCGTCTCCCACCACACACTGCTATATTCCAAGGATTATCCTTACTTCCCAGTGGGTAATGATAATGATAATAACGATGATTATAACTGATTATCATTATTATTATTATTATTATTATTATTATTCAAGTACTTGAAAGCTTACCGGGTCTCGTAGATCCTTTTCGGTGCTCCGGTTGGCAAAAGAATATGGAGACAGAACACACGAGACGAATTTAACAGGAACTTTAGGAAAATACACCCTCAAACACACACACACACACACACACACACGCACACACACACACACACACACACACACACATGGGGGATATATATATATATATATATATATATATATATATATATATATATATATATATAGTTACAAGATGGCAGCAATAATCTGTACCTTTTTATTCTTAAAGGAAAACAATTCAACCTCTTCAACACAAGGGTGTGACCCTTGATTACGACGGTACATCCCTTAAGCTCGACGGTGCGATCCAGGGATATGATGAATCTGGCCTTTTTTACTTGACCCTGAAGGGTTAAGTCAAAGACCAGGTCGTCATACCCGAGGGTCGTCACCGTCGTGCTGGGGTGGTCGTTTCAGGGTCACAGCACCCGACCGCCTCCCAGACCCACTTGTCGCACGCACGACACCAGGGAGACGGTACTGGGGCCGTGTGTGGCCCTAGGGCTGGAGCTTCTCCCCAGTGGCCACCATATCCTGGCCAGTACTCACAGGAACCCTGCCCCAGTAGCCTCTAGTCCCTGGCCCTTACCCACTGAGACCTGGCATGGGTCCGGCATTCTACGAACACATCTTGTTATTTATGGTTATCTTACACTTTGAATCAAGTATCGTAAAGAATAGTATTATTCTTACGCCTGATATCATATATTTGAATATCATACAGTATAGAGTTTTCTTTTGAGACTTTGAGATAGCAGGTTATCAGCTCAGGCTCGCAAAGCTACGTGAGAAGCTATCAAAAAGCACTTTTCCCGCCAATTTTATAGAGATGTCCGCACCTACTATGGGATGGATACATCTTGATTATTTTAGGTTTCTCATTTTTCGTTAAATGCAACTACGTTTCAGTTACGCTCTATGAAATTTATTGACACTACAGAGTTGAATTATTCGGGCCAGAAAGTTTGTCTTTGAAGACTCTTTGATACATATTTACTAGATACGAATTGAGAGACCATATGCGCTGGTGAATTACTCAGAATCATTGACAAAATTAAGACCATTGTTTAGAAAAGAGAACCGATGAGAATGTAAATGGCGCCCAGGTCCGCGCACATCAACATACCTTGACAGTCGTTTTTTTTCGATCGGTGTAATGTCGCACACGCGCCAACCTGTCAGCCTTGGTATTTTTTAAAATTACTGTTTTTACATCTGAATATTTTTTGCACACGTATTCCACATTCATGGTCGATTCAGTTTCATTTCGTCATTTTAGGTACTATATATATATATATATATATATATATATATATATATGTGTGTACTGTACTGTTTACACGCAACGCTTGTGTCCATGGTTATGCTTCCCGCGTCGGTTCAACGATGTCTCGAAAATTCTGGGTGTTTGCGCCTGCCTGACTCTCACGGCATTCATGACCCTAGTAGTGTTGGTGTTCATGGGTATAGAGCTACGCCCCATCATCACTAATGCTGCAGGAATTTTACTAAACATAAACATTCCATGACAATTACTTTCGGGGTTCATCGACCTGGGTGTTGTGAGTGGTTGGTTGGTTGGTTGGAATAATGTATGGGGATTAGGGCTCATGCCGTTTGTACCTCCCAGTGTGTATCCAGTAGCTCATACCCCATTATTCTCGGCCCTTATCCCCTAACCCAGGTCCTCTCACAGAGCTAACTAAGGGTAGAGGGTTGGGGATACAGAGACCGTCTGAAGACAAGGGCTCCTGCCAGATTAAGGCCTGGCGATTCTTTAAAGACAGCAACAACAGTGTCAAGCAAAAGGTTTGTCATATCTCTCATGACAGACCTTCCCTTATCTTGCCACCATTATTAAAGATTCCGTACCTCTCTCATCCCACCAACCTTATGTTGGTACTTGCTGATACGCACATTACCTGTTCACATAGATTTTTCCTTGTTTACTTACACCCTTACTTATGGAGCTCCTGCAGCGCACAGGAAGCCGGCCACGTCCATTGATTTGGGACCATGGGACATAGAGGGTAGTGATGATGATGATGTGTATGTGTGTGTGTGTGCAGAGAGTGCAGGGCAACTGAATAGCAAGTGCCTTATGTCTTCTTTATGTTGCATCGTGGTCATGAAGGGTCTAGGGATATGTGGAGTCGGTGTTTGTAGTATTGTAGCGACCGGTGATGATGTCCTGATCGCAGGCAGGATAGTGTGACTCGTATGTGTCTGGGGCGTGTGGTTTCTGATGGGTGTGTACTCGGGTGGGGTTAGTGTTTTTAAGACAGAGTTGGGAAGTCGATTATTTTGCGTTAGACGATTTGTTGCTGTGTGTGTGTGTGTGTGTGTGTGTGTGTGTGTGTGTATGTGTGTTTATTGCCAGTTTTATGTTTGTTGCGATTGGGGTGGGGTAGATATGTGAGTAGAGGTTGCTGAAGGATACAGACAGATATAAATATGGTATGAATACAGACAGATAGACGGACAGGAGGACTTACACGTAAGGTATTAAATGGTCTTATAACGCTTGGTCGTGTGATCTAACAACGCCTACTGTTGACCTGGTCCGACAATGACGTCAACGGCCGTCAACCTGCGTGTTTACGTTTCTTAATTCCATTTACAGCAGACGAAATCCCTGGCCATCACTCGCCGCTACCGGGGAATTAGTGTCAGTGGCTGGTAAAAAGATTTGTAATGTTGGGTTGATGGTAATTACTGAGCAGTGGTTATATTAGTACTTAGTGTGTATACCGCCTGGCCCTGGTGACCAATGACTCCAAACCCTGATAACCAGTGACCTCTAACCCTGGTAACCAGTGACTCCTGGCCATGGTGACCAGTGACCTCTGACCCTGGTAACCAGTGACCTCAGACTCTGGTAAACAGTGACTCTTGGCCTAGGTGATCAGCGGCCCGCGATAAAGAGTATCATGTGAGTTTAGCATGAGCATTGTTAAGAGATAATCATGAACATGTCTTGAAGGGGATCATGACAACTGGCAGAGCGGTCATGCCCGCCTTCATGCGTGTTAGTCCTGCAGTGCAGGGAGGTCAGCCAAGCCTCCAGGGCTCCTTGACTTCCGCCTTCTAATGATGTATAGAAACCTGTTTGTTTCTTGGCCTTTGACCTGACCCTTAATATTCTGGTAACAGGTCATGCCTTCATATACCCAAAAAAGTTTTATAAAGGCTCCGTCTGCTGGTTCCTATGGAAGAACAGCAGAATGGCATTGTTCATTGGTATAATCATTTACCCCCGCAATTTTTCCTCTTCATGTCTCTCATATTACCGGCACAATCTTCCCACTCAACGAAATTATATTTCCTCGAAAAGATATCACAGCAGTAGCCAGCAATTTCTATCCTACCAAGGAAGTGAATGAATGATTAGCAGCGTTTGCAAGCGTTAGTTATCGTGTGCATGGCAACTTCTTCGGCATGTCTTCACACAAACAGAACCGTCTTTTTATGGTATAGATAACGCACGTTTGGGACTTCCCTGTTCCCTGAAGATGTATACTTAGGATGCACGTAGATGAATGTATTTTAGACGAACGAACATACTTGCCGTACGAAGAGTTTTGTATAATCATTAACTTTCCTATCACGAAGCCTTCACGATCGTAGCTCTACTTTGTGTGTTATCGGTCGGACAGATACGTGCAACAAACATGTGTATTGAGTTTTTGTGTACAACCAGACGAAGAACAGAGCGAAGAAATAAAAATTCTTAACGAAAGCTGGATGACAGACAACAAGACCACCACAAAACCAGAAGTTACGCCATAAGATCAGCACAACTTGATTTATTACAAGTCAAATTCAAATTCAAAATATTTATTTATATATAAGTAATACAAGTTTTGGGTTAAATAAGCAAAATGGTACGTACACAACCAAAAAACGAAGAATACACACCCAAAACACGAACTGTTTGCCTGCCGCTGGTCAAAGAACTAAAAGAATTACGACCACCTAGAGATGGCATGTTCGGAATACGACTGCCCACACTGCGTACGTTATAGGCAGCAACTGAATAGGTTGATGTTTGCGGTGAACACACTCACTGTAACAGGCAACAAGTGAATACTGTTACTGTAACAAGCAAAAGGTGAATCCAGATGTTGTATCTGGCAACAAATGAATACAGTATTGTAACAGGCAACAAGTATATACAGTTATTGTAATAGGAAGGCAGAGCTGACAAATTGATTTTTTTTTTAATTCTTATTAATGAAATGATATGTTTAGGAAGTTTGTTCTATGTCCACCGCATATTTTTGTCATGATTATATTCGTGGTTAACAGTGTCACATACATCTATAATGTGTACGTGTAACAAACCTGCAAAACTATATTTAGTTCATTGAAAACTGTGTCGGGTGTTGGTTACGTGAAGTAGTTCCTGTTGCTTTGTTAACCTGCTGAAAAAAAATAACTGTCAACACACGATAATTTTTGTGAGGATTCAGTCATCGTCATATCATATGCAAATCTCCAGAACGTTGAGAATTAATCTGCAGAATATCTTTTAATCCATCTGTAATCGTAAAAAGTTGATTACACAAATTATGTAACCCCCCCAAGTAAGTAAGGACTGTGAACACAGGGGAAGGGTGGGGTCAGGTGGAGGACATGTCGTGTATACAATACAGCTCGTGTTATGGGTTCACACCCGACACAACATACTGTTCCCCGTGAGTTCTAAACAACTCGACCATTATCCACATGCTCCACTGGATTTTAAAACCCTTCAGCACGACCGTCCAGCGTTTACGTAGGTGTGACTCAAGAGGCAGGTCAAACTACCTGGCCATCAGACCCTGGCAAGCCTTGCTCAAGGGGTTTCCATTCTCTTATTCTCAGGAATTTTTTAGATTATTATGTTAACATTTGCCTTGCATTTTTATTTTCTTTTTTTAACATACGACACAGGCAAAACATTTCCCAGGCTGGGCCATATCTCGGGTGCAAGAAAACCAGCAAAAGAAAAAGAAAATGGAAATTATTCAGAGGTCCGCAAGTGTTGTAAACGTGACTCTTCTAGGAAGAATGGTTATATATATATATATATATATATATATATATATATATATATATATATATATATATATATTGGGAAAGCCACAGGAAGGAAATTCCGTAGGCTATCAGAGTCTTTGCAGAGGTGGAGGCTGACCTGGGAATAGAAACTTTGCCTTCCGGTATTGACTCGGGCGTCCGAGCAACACCAAACGTGTCTGTTGTGTACACACACCGCCAACACTGGGGGCCCACAGGTGTGTGTGTTTGTCTGTGATTAAAGATTAGACTATGGAAGGGGGGAGGGGCGGGAGGAATCAGACTGTCAGATTGAATTGAAACAACTTTTCTCTCGTCAGTTAGCTTGGTGACGTCACAGCTTGGGGGGGGGGCATGATAATGAGATTTTAACACGACTCTGCTGCTTATGGATGATGGTGAAGATCTCCTTTATTCCTCAGACGCCACTAAGGTCGCCGTTACCACGACCCCGCAACCCGACACTCGCTCTAAAAGCCAATAAGACAGGAAGGGGGGGGGGGCAAAGGCGTAATCCCGTCTCAACTTTACATCATCATAATTTGTGCTTGCTTAGTCCTCCCGACCGACATTGTCTCACGGAAGAGGGTAATCCTTCTCTCTCTCTCTCTCTCTCTCTCTCTCTCTCTCTCTCTCTCTCTCTCTCTCTCTCTCTTGTCTCTTGTAACTGAACGAGCCGCCGCTGACGTCAACTCGCCTACGAATTGGCACCAGTCGACTTCAGTTATGCAATAACAAGGTAACTAATCACTTAATAATCGGGGCTTGTGGGGCGTCTTGTTATTCACACTGATGTTGCATGCCTGCAAGGCATTAACTGCGAGCTATTAATACCTCAGTATAGTCCTTGCAAGACTGGAGGAAGTGTCTTGGTCAAACATTAGCCAGGTGGCTGGGGCAAAAGTCTCGCTAATCCGATGTTTAAGCTAAATCACCATAAGCCTGACGACCAATTATGCTGTTTTTCTTTTCACAGGAAGTAGTGAATACCTTTGATATCTGTACCGTATTGTTGACGTACCGTCATCATCGTCCATCCCCTCCTCCCTCCCATGAACACTGTGGTACGACTTGGGTTGATCTGGCCTCTCTTTTTCGCGACCTGACCATTAAGGGGTTACGGTAATGTCCGTGTCATCGTGTCCAGCGATCGTAACAACGTGCTCATGGGTCATGACCGTGGTTCATGGATTGTACCGTCGTACCCAAGGATCGTACCGTCAGTTTTTAATGGATTGTACCATCGTGCTCAAGGATCGTACCTCCAATGCTTGATGAATCGTACCGTCGTGCCTAAAGGGATTACATTCCTCCTCTTTAGTATTTATAGTAACAAGGGTGGGACCAAGCGGCGTCACCAGCTGAAGCGATCCGGAATGTTCTCGAATTAACCAGTCTCTCTCTTGCTGGGGGTGACATCGCTCAACGATCCCGCCAAGGGGTGGCCTTGCCGCCCGTCCCACTTACCTCGATGTTTCGATATACGCGGACCGGGTCGGTGGTCGGTGTAATGAATGCCTTCGTTATAGCAGGCTAGACGTTTTTTTAATGTTTCGTTCAGGCTTTATTGGCTGCAGATTTCCACAGGAGTCGAGTATGTCAATAACGCTTACCTTCCTCTGTTCCTATTTTTTTTTTTTTTTTATTTAAAGTCGTTTTAATTTTCAGGTGTGGTGGTGTCTGGGTCTTGGGTGTTAATGAGTTTAATGTTTCTCATCAGGACCAGGCAGGAGGACGCCCTTCTTCTCCTACAGGAGTGAGGGCGTCTCCTCTTGCAGGAGTTGATGTGGGTCTCTCTTATGACTACTTTCCTCATGCTGTACGGGTTCGATTTTTTTCTCTTTTTATTTATTTTTTTTTTTTTTTTCATCATACGATTCGCTCAGATGGTTGCGAGATAAATCTTCCCCCTCTGTTCGTCAGTATGTGGAGTTACAGAATAATAAATCACACGATTCACAGGTGTTTAAAGTAATCCATTGTCACAGATGTCTAGAATCCATTGTCTCACAGGTGTTTATCATCCACTATAAGTCACAGGTGTGTACAGTGTAATGTGTAACCCAGTTGCATAGTTCAGTGTGAGTCACAGGTGTTTGTAGGAGCACAGTTCTGGTACAAGTGGTTTCAAATGGGTGCCATTCAGCTGGTTGACACCGCGATAGCACAGCTGGAAGTACAATAACTGAAACATATTGTGTACCTGTGTCTGTCCCCTACAGTTGTTCCCATGGGTGTTAGTAAGTATGTCTGTCCCCTACTGATGTCCCCAGAGGTATTAGTGAGTACGTTTTCCCCCTACGTATTTTCTCGGTGGTGGTAGTGAGTATCAGATAAATTTGTGTTCCTGTAACCGTTTGAGCACGAAGGCACGAGCCTTAAGAATGATTGATGGCGTGACGTTTGACCTGACCCTAAAGTGATCAGGCAACCAAGTGTCGTACCGTCACGCTCACAGATTTAACAGGTGTGGTGACAAGGAGATGTGACAGGTGTGGCCTGGCAGGATAGATTGACAGGTGTGGCCTGGCAGGGTAGAGTGACAGGTGTGGCCTGGCAGGGAAGAGTGACAGGTGTGGTCTGGCAGGGAAGAGTGACAGGTGTGGCCTGGCAGGGAAGAGTGCCAGATATGTCCTGGCAGGGAAGAGTGACAGGTGTGGCCTTGACAGGGAAGAGTGACAGGTGTACCCTGGCAGGGAAGAGTGACAAGTGTACCCTGGCAGGGAAGAGTGACAGGTGTACCCTGGCAGGGAAGAGTGACAGGTGTACCCTGGCAGGGAAGAGTGACAGTGTGGTTCCCCTTCAGGGATGTGGGCCACGCGGCAGATGACCAAGAAGGAGGACCGAGAGATCTATGTCCGCACGACGCTCAGGGAGCTGGTCGTCTACATCATCTTCCTCATCATCCTCTGTATCCGTGAGTACTCTTCCCACTCGTTACTTTCACTATCCTCCCCCATCACCCAGGGCGTGAGTACCCCACCAATAAGTACCCCACCAGTGAGTACCCCTACTAGTGAGTACCCCTCCCAGTGAGTACCCCTACCAGCGAGTACCCCACCGGTATGTACCCCCACTAATGTGAGTACCCAGCAGCATTGTGTACCCCACATGAGAGTCAGGCATGACTCACGCCGTACAAAACAACGTGTGGACGTTTGGTCACACCGGTAGAGAACGTGAGAGAGGCAAGTCTTCCAGAGCCTCAGACTACGTCTGAGATCAGTCTTAGATAACGAACGTGTGTAGCTAAAGTCTTGCACTCATTATGGTACACAGGGAAAGATATTTAGACTGTCGTTTTCACCAGGCCACTGAGGCTATTGGACTATATCTAGGATCCTATCATCACAGCAGAAGCCCTTCCGCAGCAGTTTCACGTAGAAACTGGATCCAGTCAAGACAATAGGTCATTTTCCCTAATGTCTTGCATGAGTTGCTACTGTTATGATCCTTGACGTTCACACTCCATGTATTTCATAATAAGCACTAATGAATGTGTTATTGACCCTCTCTCCCCTCACAGTGACCTTCGGCATGACCTCGCCGACCATGTACTACTACACGAAGGTCCTGAGTGACCTATTCCTGGACGCCCCTTACCCAGACACGAAGAACACCTTCCGGGGCTCCACCCAGGTCATGGACTTCTGGAGGGTAGGTTGTGCCGCCTCAGCTAGAGGGAGACTGTTGCTGTTGACTCCTCCTTCACCACAGCGGGACGACCTTTTACCATAATCACGTGAACCTTGAACAAGGACGTTGCGAGCCTTGGGACTGAGGGTCTGGTCTTTGACCTGACACATAGGTCGAACACTAGAACATCAAGCCCAATGGTCGTACCGTCGTGCTCAGGGGTCGTACCTCGAGCTCAAGGGTCGTAACGACGTGCTCTAAGAGTAAACCAGCTCTCTTGCCAATATTAGACGTATGGTTATGCACAAATTTGGCCACCAAACCTTACCCTGCTGTGAATACATCCTGATACCTATGTATCCTTTTGTTGTATTTCCTTTTCACCCTTGACATGCACACTATTTGATAGTATTATTATGTTCATAAAACTGTAGTCTATCACCTTTACCCATAAGCTTTTTAACCAAAGTCGCTGCTGCTTTAACTGTCTTTTTTTATATTATTATAATTAATACAGCACACTTTTTGTCTTAGTGGCTGTTGCAAACACACTTGTCACTCACACTTAAGATAACTTGAAAGGCAGCATGACTGAGGATGATAAACTAAGTATGTTAAGCTTAATGGTAGGATGACTAAAGCATCCTATAGCTGTCGTGTTTATACTTCATTCGTCTACAGAAAACTTTAACATGAAACGGTGAGAGGAACACAAAATCCCTCCTCATGTAAATGACTTTTTTTTTTTATTATATACATGAGAGTAACCCTTGTCTGGCGAGGTAGAGACAACTTCAGGGTTGAACTAGACCCAGCCTGAACAGCATGAGACACATCAGACCTTAAATTGGTTCCTGATTTTACGGGCCTAATAGGTCTTCTGGGATGTATTATCTATTGTTGGGGTAACAATAATTATTATGGAAGTGTACGATAGCGGGTGGTGTTGTGTTGACAGTTCACGGAGAACGTGATGCTGGATGGCCTTTACTGGGAGTACTGGTACGACGTGGCCATCACCTCCACCGAGGAAGACGATCGGAACATACTGTATGAGAACCGCATGTTGGGCGTCCCCAGGATGAGACAGGTCAGTCTTTACCTCAGGGTTCAGGCTACGCCACTTCTATAGAGCTCAGACTCTGCCTAATTACACTCGTCTGTTGTAAGGTAATTATACCCTCGCTCCTATCTGGCATAAATGAGTGTCTCTACAGTTGTCCATCGTGGACTATAGACTCCCTCTCACCTGCCTGTCATATTCACATCTGCCTCGCGTCTATGCATTATAGGTCAGTCTTATAGTTACCTATCGCGAGTTAAATCTCTCAGCTAACCATCAGTTGTCAGTCACACTCACAGCTACCTGTCAGAAGTCAGTCTTCCTCACAGGTACTCTTCATAGGCTTGATTGTACGTACAGTGGAGTTTCAACTACAAAAGGTAGGTACGTATTTTTTATTTTTTATGTTGAAGGCTCGTCACTGACATATCTCTTATATGTTTGTGGATAATTCATTGCCTCTCGATATTAGTAATTATTGCATATATATATATATATATATAGCAAACGACAGTGAGGTGCGCAACAAGAACCTGAGCAAGAAACTTGTCAGAAACTTTTAAAGAATTATAAAAGTAGAGGCCTGGATGAATGGAATAGCTAAGGGAAACTGAATGTGAACATACAGAGGTTTAAAAAGTTGTACGATGGTAGAGTTGGTTCAGGACATTGAGGGCGCCCCATGAGAGCAGAAAATCCCTCCCTGTATTGTACAAAAGGATGATAATTCACAGGTTCGGGTGCGTAACGACTCCTGTACTGTGCCGGATGACTTCCAGCGAGCCATACGGCAATGCTACGACGTGTACTCTCCCGCCGCCGAGGACAAGAGAAACTTCGGTGAACAAAACACCTCAGCGTAAGTGTTATTTTTTTCTTTTCGAAATTTGGCTTCTGCTCATGGAATATAGAACGTGTGCCTCATGCGTATAAAACCTTTCTTATAGCTTAAACAGCCTTATTTTTAAAGAGTCAGAAGAATCCGGAGTGAAAGAGCAACATTATAATCTCGGCTCAAACCCTCCGTAAAAAGAGAAAAACAGGTCCAAGAACTCTTTTCTGCCAAATCCAGAGCCCGAGTCTGAGCAGAGCTGCCTTATGTTCAAATATTATGTTTTCCAAGAGCTGCTAACGAATAGTTTGGAATAGCCTACAGGTGAAATGGTTTGGACATATGGAACGTATGAGTGAGGAAAGGTTGACAAAGAAGATATATGTTTCAGAGGTGGAGGGA
>JAYMFT010010852.1:0-16882 GCA_038088735.1 Panulirus argus
AGAGGTATGGAGAGGAGGGAGAGAGTTGGGGGGGGGAAAAGGGAGAGTGTGGAGTGGTAGGGGGGGAAGGGAGAGGGAGGGAGGCAGGGAGGCAGGGAGGTAGGGAGAGAGAGAGGGACGGGAAAGAGAGGGTATCGGTAATGCACTGGCCAGTAAATCATTCACTTCATAAATGATTGAAGTTACAGCCAAAGCTGAGGGGGCAGGTACTTGCTGCGGGGATTAGTTGGAGCGGCCGATCACCGACACCAGTCATTAACTTATTAAGTATTCAGGTGGTGGAGTCTGAACTAAAGGGGGGGAGGGAGGAAAAGAGAGAGAGAGAGAGAGAGAGAGAGAGAGTGTAGGTATGACTTTTTCTTTTTAAACGAAAGAGTGACGAGAGATACAACATGGGGAAATAACACTGAAGAAATATACGTTGAGTAAATATCCAAGTATTTAGCATCGCGGACACTTTCATCCTTCTCTCTGGAGGTCAGACCGCAAATCCCCTTCCAGAACGAGGGATTTCTTTATTTCTATTTTTCTCCCAATTCCGTTCCAGGTTCCTTACAGCCATGTCTGCATTGGTCGTGGCTCTGACGAACATACCGCAGTAATTGGTGTGAGTGCAGATGCGGTTCTGATTGTCTTTTGTGAAAGATACTACGGTGAGAGACCTGAGTTGGATGAGGGTTGCTGGACTGCACCGTAAGCAGTGGTTGAATCCATTGTTAGCAATGGCTGAGGCGATTCGTCAGCAGTGGTTGAGGCTACCGTCAGCAGTGGTTCAGTCCATCGTCAGCAGTGGTTGAGGTGTGTGTGTGTGTGTGTGTGTGTGTGTTTGTGTGTGTGTGTGTGTGTGTTGGGTCCAGCGGCGGCGTGCGGTACGGCGGTGAGGATCAGGAGTGTGGCGGTAAACAAAGGATTTGATCCCGTTACTGTGGTTCAGGTGGAGGGTGTGCGCGTCTTCACCCGTGGGCTGGTAATATGGTGTGAGCTGCGCTGGTAGTCACGCAACCTGCTCTTCCTCCTCTCCTCCCCTTGTTACTGTTGTTGTTCTTTGTGGCTGAGAATCACCGCCGCGGCTACTCCACTTTCCCCCCGCTCCTCCCACCCCGCCCTTTCATCATCTTCAAGCCGTTCTTCATTCCTTCTTCTTTTATATCTTTCTCCCCCTTTTCTCTAGTCTTTCAGTTCGCGTCTTCGTCGCTCACTCCCTTTTACTCTGCTCTCTCTCTCTCTCGCCCCGTCCTCTTATCCTCCCCTTCTCTTAATCCTCGCTTACCCCTCCCCCTGCTTCCCTTCCCCTCCCATCCCCCCCTTCTGCTTCCCCCTGCCTCCCCTCCTCCCGGCAGGTAGTGGCAGGGGCTACTCGGAGGCCGCAGTAATTACATCCTCCCCGGCAGGTGGCGTTGCCTCGTCAATGCCGTGTGATCTCTGTCGAATAACGTCACATGTTACACATCCTTCACTTCTCCTTCCACTTGCGCCCCTCCCTCTGACCTCACTGTCCTCCCTTTAAAGAAAAAGAGAAAAGCTCCCTCTAAGGGTACTGTGATCCACAGTCTCTCCTCTTCGAAAGATATTGCCCGAGATTACGATACAAATGTAATATAACTCTCTAACTCTCTGTGAGTGTGGTACAGTGTCTCTTACTCAGGGAGGATTTGCCCTCTAAATTCTGGTACAACTGTATTCAAACTGGAGAGGTTCTCGCCAAGATTGTACCTGCTCTAAAAACCACAGTAATTTCACAGGAATTTTGTGTTAAGGATTCTACTGAGAAATTACGTTGTGAGGCATTTGGCTAAAGGTAAATAGCACAGAATAATGATTATTATTATTTTATGCGCTGCCACACAGCGCCAGACGGGTTTACGGTCTTGAGTATAAAGGAAGTCGTTACGAAAAAAAGCTGTTTATTTTTTGTGTGTATCGCACTGGATGTATAAAGACAAGCCGTGCTTTATGGGTGTCGTTACGATCGACTTATGAATGAGGAGTGTATGGAGGTGGCATTCATTTTTCCTTCAGTGTTTTAAACTGACGTTGAAGGACAATGGACTATATTTCACCGCAAAACTCTCAGTTATTATGAATGCCTTGAGATACGTAAGAATATTAGAGGGTCGCCCGTGTTCTCTTAAAGAGATGACTGTTCGTGATAAATGTAAATGGACTTATTCGAATCGAAACAGTTGTAAGATGAATGTGTTGAGAGTCTATTCTTACCCGAATATTACAAGATGTGCGTAAGTGCATCGTCCAGAACACTGTTCTGCCTTCGATACGTGAAAAGTATCGCAACTTTGCTCACTGTAAATAGTTCACTTGTCATATATCATGATACATGATCCAAATGATTGTTGTTCAGATGTTTTAAACAGTTCACTGAATAATTCACTCGATGCCGTTCACTCCCTGTCCACATGTTTCGTACTCTGTAACTTTTGGAAAGTGATTGAGTCACTGAGGTTCAGTCCCAGGGCCTCTCGTGCTCTCTGTATCCTAATTCGCGCCGCCGCCACCGCGCATCGCCCACAGGACAATAAATTCGCAGCCGTCGCGGCAAAAATCAGAAATCAGTCATCAGGTGAACCAGAGGAATAATAAGGGAGACGGACTTATCTCCTTGAGAGCCGCCGTGTGTTGCCAGCGTCAGCTGTTACCGGATGCTTTCATAGATCGTTTCATAATAATGATAATATATATGCTTTTATAATACACTGGTAAATGATTCGAAACAATGAGTGTTGCCAGAACAATGGGCGTCACAGGCGATTGTTCCGGCTGACGTCACAGTGTCTTTGAACGCTTGGGGTCAAACTAGGTCTCTCCCCATGTGTGTGTGTGTGTGTGTGTGTGGGTGTGTGTGTTCCTAGGGCTTTGGGATCAGATCGGGTCAGCATGTCCGCAGAGTTTCTGGTTATCGGGCCGGGTCACCGTGTCTCCTGGGGGCTGGAGCGAGTCTTGCCAGATGACATCGTCTTCGAAAGAGATCATAATGTCTCCGAACGTTCGAGTGAGTCTAAGAGTCTCCTCGTGTCACTGGACGTTACGGTCAGAGGAAGCCCTCCCGAGTCCCCAGGACGTTATGGTCATACCAGACCACCGTAGGCTACCGTGTGTGACTGTTATGTCTCAGTCTCACCCAACCTGTCTGCGGTTCTTCCTAGCTGAAGCCGCCAACGCCATGAACGTGGTCACCGAGGAGGGCGGCAGTCTTGCCCATGTCCTCACTTTGCTGCCTACCTACTCTCGCCGAGATGGTGGCAACAGTATCAACATAGGAAGCCGAGGGGGGCGGGGGGTCACGCACTGTCATACTAGGGTGTTCCTGTAGATGCTGGGGGTCAGGATAGGTATATCCTGTGTCCCCTACGGGCGCTAAGGTCAGAGTAGGACACCTTGTGTTTCCCTGGACGTTTGGGTAAAGCCAGGTCACCCTGTGTTTCTCAGGGTGAAGGCTGTTGTAAAACCAAGTCTCACTACCCATTGCAGATCATCTTCCCGGCTGGTGTTGGCAAGACGGCAACTCAAGAGGATCTGAACAGTTGATATGTTTATAAGGCCAAAGTATGATGATAGTCATGACAGTCTGTAAAGTTAGTTATGACGAAGAATGATGTTGGAATAGTTGAGAAGATTCCTGTCTAAAGATGATTCCAGACAGGGATGCAGAAGAGTTTTATTTTTAATGGAATACGTTGATCATTGTGCCATTATATCCGCTAAAGAGCAGAGATGAAATGATACAAATTAGCCGTTGTTAATTCTTTGTATCTGAATTATATGCGGAGAAAGACTCGTCTCTTAGAGTTGTGGAAGGAGAGGGTGGAGGGGGGTGAACCTGGCTGGCCCTTAGAGATATACAATCTGTCTGGTAACTCGAAGAGAGACATTACTCTCATCCTTCTATCTGCTGGAGCTGGAGCACCTGCAGGAACTGGTCAGCACTCGCGTCAGCAGATGTCAGATGCGCTGATAACCAGGCTGACCACGTTAGCCTTGTGTGGTGTTTCTCTCTCTCTCTCTCTCTCTCTCTCTCTCTCTCTCTCTCTCTCTCTCCCCCCCCTCACGTCCAGTTCTACGCAGTGTTGGCAGAGGAGGAAATTCCCTGACCACTGATATCCCTCACCCTCCCCTCCCCCCCAAAAAAAAATTATATATGCACCCACTTATACACAATAGAGGAGGTGTATGCTTGAAATACACCCCCACAGACGTACGCGTGCGTCCCGCCACCTTAAGTATATGCATCGTCATACACATCGCAACCAAGATGGATACACGGGGTACTGGGCGCCCGACACGGGGCGCTATACACACAAGGCAGAACGCCCCGATACCACACAAGGTTCTTCGGAAGGTTTCGCCGTTACTGCATATTGATATAATAATGTGTCATGGTAGCTTATTGTGCAGTACAGTTTGACGCGCATGCTCCCCCCTCCTCCCCCCCTCCTCCCCTTCCCGCTTACGTCTGCGATTTGAGGGGGGAGGGAAGGGGGGGATGTATGTCGGCCGATAGGATCTCGGTAATATTTCACAATTATGAGGCTGCGAGAGCCTTCACAGTGGCCATTGTTCACCACTCATCAGCATGTTTTGTTCAGTAAACGGAAAATTCTGATTACTGAGGATGTGTGTGTGTGTGCGTGGAAAGTGCGGTGGGCTACGGTGCGATGGCGCACTCTTCTATGTCTGTTGTGTGCAGAGTGCGGGGGGGACTATGCATAAGCCGAGAACACCCGATGTATGTGCGGCATCTCACGTTGGAAGTGTATGGATTGTAAACGGCCCAACATACGTGTACAGATCTGCATGTCGAGTCAGAGGTTATTGGTAGCCAATGGAATCCCCTCCTGGTAGTGTTCAGGGTAACAGTGTGTTTATGTGTGTGTGTGGACTTGAAATAAAGAGGTGTGTACGGCTTAAAAACTCGTATGTATGTATGGCATTTAGTAACATTAGGTCCTTAAACACGACCCTCCGGTACGCGACGGCATGACTCTACTGGTCTAGTCAAAAGTCAGGCCATCGAATCCAAGGGTTGTACCGTCGTCCACAAGGATCGTACCGTCCTACTCAAGGATTGTACCGTCGTGCTCAAGGATCGTACCGTGGGGCTCAAGATCTTAAGGAATATTGCCCTCGTTCACGTTACACTAATCTTGTCTCGTTATTATCACGTCCTTAACCCGCATTTTGCCTTTGTTTTATATTCGTATCTTCTCCCTACGTTTTTGGCTCCTTTCTCCTCGTCATTTGCCTTTCTTCCTTCTTGTATCGGCTCTTTCTATCTTCCCATTTACTTTTAGGTTTTCTTTCTCTCTCCCCTCCTCCCTTCCTCTTATGTTTTCTTATTTTCATTTTCCCAAGATATTTTTCTCTTTTCCTCCTAATATAATTTTCAACACTTACATTTATACATATTGTTTGTTCGTACTGTGCCTCGATTATTGTTGTTGTTCTCCCTTACTCGTTTTCTTTTCCTTTGAATCTTTCTTTGGTCAATGTTTTTAGGATAAAGGTGCTTGAGTAGTTCAGACAGCGGCTTCTTTTGTTTTGTAAAAGTATAAAGCTCGTGTAGAGAGATGGCAAGTGTAACGCAGGATGCTAATACCTTACTGTTGCAAGTTTATAATAATAATAATAATAATGATCATAATAATAATACTAATAATAATAATTATTATTAAAACTGTAATGAGAAAAATAAGCAAACGTCTTAACTGAATCGACTGCAACTAGGGTCTGAAATTATATTTTGTTGTTTAATGAAATTTTTGGTGTCATCTGTAAATTCCTTGCTTTTAGTTGCACAGTTACTTTTGCAAGTCAGAAAGCCCTCCTTGCTGAATATTGTTATGTCTCTTCTTCAGCTAAAGCCAGTTTTCAAAGTCAAATCCCTTACTGCAGGTTCGTTTATCTATTTGAATTAATAAGATTTTCGTGTTTAAGTACGACTTATTAGTATTTACAAAATGCCTCATCACCAAAACGTATGTTTTTAAGCATCATGTACATAATTTCCTTTGTAAGAGGGGTCGTAGATGTTGCTACCTCCATTTGCGACCCGTCAGGTATTGTAAACAGGTGTTAAAAAGTAAATTCTGAAACGCTAGACAAGAATCGGTCCGGCACAGTCCTTGATGATGAAGGTGTTGACGCCTTTGTGTGTTGAGGCACCAGGTCTTCCTGCATGGGATGGGTGGGGCGCACCGGTGTATACCGTTGGTGTGTTAAACACCCCCTGTTGCTGGTGGTGGTCGTGAGGATGAGGAGGAATAGTCGCCCATCCTCCTCCTCCTCCCTTATGTCTCCTTCCTAACTGTGAACGCACGTTCAAATGACCACACTTCACAACTCCAACACGTTGGTGTATTGGATCTCATAATCTCGCACTGCCGTGTAGAGTGGCGGCGGGCGGGCGGGGGTGTTCTCAGGACAAAGAGATAATAGATATGACAGAGATGTAAGTTACAGTTCGACGGAGAGAGACAGACAGAGATAGAGATGGCTATCTGATAAAGTGGGCCATGTTACAATCGGACATAGGGATATGTATGTTTTATACGGCACAGACAACGGGATGTATAAAACAAAGGAAAATGTTTATTTATATTTCACGTGACAACAGTGGAGGGGATGTATGCTTCATGCACGAGTAAACAACCCTTCTATTCAGTAACTGATGCCGAATCTTAATTGATACTCTTAGATTATTATCGGTAATTATTTCTGACTGGAATGACCGTAAATGTGAAGTGATTTACCTCTGATTGTCCCGGTATTAGGATCTCACATGTTCCGAGACTGTGCGCCAGCGCTCTCCTGTTCTTGTTTATTGCCTCCATCATCACCATAGTGTTCCCCTTGGGTTGCCGTCCTCGTGGCCAACTCCCTTAAACCCATGGCAATCGTCCCCTCCCCTTCTGTTCTCCCCCAACCCCCAGCTCAATCAAGGAGGGAAGAGATCAATCTAGGCGGTAGTCATGCGTCATTCCTTCGCCTCCAGAAAAATCAGCGTGAAATAATGGCGGGCAGTTTCTTGCTGCGGAGCGAGCCATCGCCGGTCCCCACCCCTCGCCTTGGGGGATTCCGGTGCGCAGAAAAACTCGAGAGTGAGAGAGAGAAAAAAAAAGTTCATTGCTCTTTTCTCCGGTGCTTTCCTCGGTTGGTGTATTCCATGCGTGATTAGAAGTCGCAATTGTACGGTCTGGGAGTGGTTTTTGCTCCGCCGTAATGTATACTTGAGATGCATGCATTACCGGAAGGCTTCGAGTGGGGGGGTGGACTGTAATCAGATGGTGCAAAGAGCGAAGTGTTCTGTTTAAAGAAGACTCTTCTTGGCAGACTTTCAGAACGCTTGGGACAAATGCGCAGAAGTTGAAGGTGGTCGTGAAGAACGTGAAATATATCAGTAGAATGTTCTGATGGGTCTTTATGGTAGATACTGACGGTATATATATATATATATATATATATATATATATACTACAACAGAAGTAGTAATAGATAGTCAATTCCAGGTCCCAGAGGAAGGGCATGAAAGATGTCATCTATCGAATGGGATGCCAACAACTGTGTAATTTGTGCTCTGCTATGGCCTCAGGATTTCATTCCACCTCCTCCCTCTTAAGACAAGGAAGGTTAAGGCAGGAAAGATAAAAAAAAAAAAAACGCGTACTAACCCATGTAGGCAAATAAAGGTAGATTTGAAACGGAAGGCAAACTACTACACAAGCGACCCATGTTGGTAAGCCATCCATCGAAGTAGAGGCTGGCAGGCAGGAAAGCTGAGACCAACTCCAGTAATGAGGGTGATTATCCACTATTTACAAGGCCTACCGCGGCTACTTTCTCGCTCGTATTTTACCCGTGTCCGGACTTTTATAGATGACTTAAAATAAAGACGGAAGGACAGGTGGCGGCCTCGCAGTCCCTCTACAAACGCCTGATGAACGGGAAAAGGTGAGGGAGGAGGAGAGGGAGGCGGTAGGAGGAGGAGGAGGGGGTGGTTTATAACTGGTGGTGGGAGCGGCGGAAGGCCAGGAGGATCCTCTGGTGTTTAAAGGCGTTAATGACTCAAAAACCAACTGACGTACCTTCGCCGACGCTTCTGAAACGATCCGTGGCCCCTGAGGAGTCAGGTGCTATGTCGTTCTGGTGGGGATGGTGGTGTCATCATCAAGACGATGATGGATGATGCTGTATGGCATTAACCTCACACGGTGATCCATGTGTCGTTGTTCTTTATTTCCCGACGGTGTCTTTCGTCCCATTTTCTCCGTGCCACTAACTACACCATCCCCCTTTTACCCTTTCACCAGTTAAGCTTCTCCCTGCGCTGATCTCTTCACACCCTGCCACCACATTTGACACCCTTCACCATCTACCCCACTTCCTCCTCCTCCTCCTCCTCCTTCTCTCCCTTATCATAATCTTTCGTGCCTCTCGTCTCCCTCTTCTCAGTGTACGTACTCGTCTTCCTCGTCATCCAGCACACTACTCCCACTCGATGACTTTTCCTCTTCTCTCCCTTTTCTCCCTTCCCAGCACACCACCCCCCCGATGGCTTCTACCCCTCCCCCTCTTTTCTCCCTCCCATCCCTCTCTGTCTCTCTCTGTCTCTATCTCTATCTGTCCTTCTCCCTCCCTCCCCTCCCCGTAGCCGGATGTGACTCCACCCCTTGTGTAAATAAAACTAATGAAGCTCTAATTGTTGCCAGTATCGGCGGGGCAGGTGAGGTGGCCCTGCCTGCCTGCCTGCCTGCCTGCCACGCTGTACCTGTGGTATTCCCAAACCCCGCTTGAATGCCTCTTCAATGACGTAATTGGATGTAGGGATCACAGGAAGCGGTCAATGATTGGGGGTGTTGGTTTGTGACTGGCTGTTCTTAGTGGCTGTCGAGTTCTGGGCTGCCCACCCCCCCCTTTTTTTGGGGGTGCATACGAAAGAGGGACATTCAAAATTGGTGTTTCTTTTATCTTCACTTTTCAAAAAGGTTCGTCTTCGTCGAGAAATATGCTTCGAATTGATTTTGTTTCGTTTGTAGATCCTCCTGTGAAGTCAACATCAGAAAGTTTCTTCCATTCTTCCACGGTTCCGTATCATAGTTCGTCCGAACAAGTCACTGTTATGGCTGCAGCGGTGGTGGTGGTGGTGATCCGTAACACCACCGGAGACTGTGTGGTGGTGGTGACAGAACGCGTCACAAAACAAACAGCGCTGCAGTAAGCACCGACATCCGTTCCTCCCTCCTCGCCCCCCCAACATCGTACCTTTGATGTTGATTCAAATCTCGGCCAAAACAGTCACGCACCAATACGTCCTTCACCGCCACCATCACTGCTGCTCACACACCAGTGTGTAACCTTCACTCCCTTCCCCCTCACCACTCGCCGTGATAACACACCCAGCAATACAGTATAATCTTCACTACCTTTACCACACACAAAAGCCTTCAGTTTCCTTCCAGACACCATGATAACACACACACACACACACACACACACACACCACGGTCCTCACTTTCTTGCTATACGTCACAACACTCACTTCCCTACCATCCGTCACAGCCCTCACTTCCCAACTACACACCCTCGTCTTCAATCCTCGCTACCATATACCACAGTAAGGCAACTAACTCTCTTCCCCACCACACACCGCATCCTTTACTCACCTGTTACGTACTGTGATGATGTTCTTCCCCCTACCACACGTCAACCATCCTAGACCATACAAAGCAACAAAACTCTCCAGTCACTCATTACAACCCTCAGTTCTCTACCGGAGACCACATAGACGCTCACTGTTCTACCACACAGTGTCATACCCCCACACTCCCCTACCACACATCACCACAGTTCTCAATATCCCTTACGACGTAACCATGAACACCCTCGGCCACATACCAATCGCAGGTCCCACTCACTATCCTGACCACCTGTGACCACGGCATCAAGTACCTTTTAATAAGGCCGACCAGATCACCACCACCACCTCTGGCCACTGGCTTCTGGCTCAGTACAAAGGTTATTATTATTAGTCATTAAACTATTATCCTATAAATACTGTCCTCGTATAAAACGTAACGGCGCAAGAACTGCCAATATGTCGCTTTCATAAAAACTATCTCGAAGCCGACTAACAGCTTATTACTTCTTTTTCTTTCCCTCTAATTTAGTATGAGCTGATTGTCTTCCTTATTGTTTACTTGTTTTGATCTTTTCTCTCAACTCCCTGTCAGGATCTCTCTAGAAAAATTTCGTGTCTTGCTCATTAAATCCGTGTCAGAGCCCGGAGATAACCAGTGAACTTCATTATCAGCTGCAGAAGCGCACATTACCATGAGCAGAGCCAACAGTAGGAGCAGCACGGGCAGGAACAACCATCACCAGCATCAAGAAGTTGATCCGAGTCAACATGAGAGGAAGGGCGACACCACAAGCACATACAACAGAGCAATGCGTCACCATCAGCAAGGGGATAGGACGAAGGAGGGGGGGGGGAGAAGAGGAGGATGAGGAGGGAGGAGGAGGAGGAGGAGGTGGTGGTGGTGCATCCTCCTACAGAAGAGGTCCTGGGTAGACTAAGGGCGAGTGTCAGAGCGGTGGTTCTTGTGGTGGTAGTGTTGGCGGCGGCGGCTCGACAGCTGCGGTCAAAGGTTAAACCATGAGCCATGTCGCGCGTCCCTTCCACGCCTCCTGAGGTCACTCCAAGAGGAGCGTGTTGGGGGAAGAGGTGTTACTGAAGAGGACGTTTCTTTGAGGGTAGAGGTGTTGTGGGAGGGAGGGAGGTAGTGATGGGAAGGGAGAAGAACCGCGGCGTTAGGAGGGGAAGGATAGTATTGGAAGGGGGGAAGGTAGTGCTGGGAGTGGAATGTGAGATGGGGCGGTGCTACTGGGGAGGAAGTTTTGTAACGATAGAAAGTAGAAATGGGGACTGGCAGGCTGGAGACGGTACAACGCACGAGAGGTGATGTGACGGGCTGAGGGACGGCGCTGTAGAGGGCTTTGACACACGGCCGGTATTTCAGCAAAGAAAAAATGCTTCGAGGAAGAGTAAATTCTCCAAATTCTGTTGGGGGAGGAGGGCGATGCAGACGGCGCTGCTGGAGGAGGAGGTGCAGAAACGGTGCGCTGGGGAGAATGGGGAGAGAAAGCCGTAGAGTAAGGGAGCGGAGCGGTTAGCGAAGGTCAAGAGTAGTGTGCAGAGGAAAGGAGACGGTGGCGCTCTGGGTGTGTCTACCAGACCTAACTTATGTTGGCCGAGAATAAACGATAATATTATCGCGAACTGTCAGATACGCAGCACAAATGGTCCTTGTACTATGACCGGCCCGGAGAAACGTGTATTAAAATGTTATTTATGTTCAGATAGTAACATCTTTGTCCTGCAGACATCTTGCGCATCAACACTTTTCATTACTAATTAAAGAAAACAAACCAACACTCCGTCTCATTTTGCTGGGCTGGGCGGCGGCGGCGGCGTCGTCTCCTCGGCTGGCCTCCTCCTCCTCCTCCCGTGTGCTAGCTACATGGTGCTTCATGGCAACCCTTCCCTCACCATCACTTAATCTGCATTATTTCTCTGCCATATTCGCTCTCTGTCCTCCATTTCATCCGTTCCCATTCCACGTCCCCCCCCCCTCTCCTTCTCTTTCCACCCTCACATTCTTCCTTGAACTTCCAATCTATCCTTTGGCCGACTTGGTGTCTTTTCACCCTTTTATATAGGGTCATTCGGACACGACACTCCGCTTTGGAACAATCCATCCATCTATCCATTTGTCCATCGATCTATTCCTGTCCGATCCTCTCTCTCTCTCTCTCTTTCCCAACTACATCTGTCTATGTATTATGTTCCTGTGCTCCAACAACCTTACGAACAACCCCCCTCTCTCTCTTGACTCCACTCGTATCCCTCCTTCCCTCCCTCTCCACCTCTCTCCTCCATCTATACCCCCCACGACCACACCACCACCACCACCTCCTCCTCCTCCTCCTCCTCCTCCCTCCATCCATCCCCTCGTTCAAGACAATACAAGAAGACGTCACGTTCTGGCCGTAGCGTCCCGGAGACCCCAGGGGCGCGCACACCCCCATTAGCTTCCCGGGGAACGTGACGTGCTCCTTCTTTACGGCCAGTTGTGGTAGGGGGCGAGGAGGAGGAGGAGGAGGAGGGGGAGGGGGGCTGCTGTGCTGCTGCTGCCGCTGGACGCTCGTGAGGGAGGGGGAGGGAGGGAGGGAGGAGGCAAGGGAGGGTCACAGACAGTGTTGAGGGGGGGGAGTAGTAGGGGCAGGGGGTTCAGCGTGGGAAGTGTGTGTGTGTGTGTGTGTGTGTGTGGAGGGGGGGGAAGAAGAGAAGGGGGGTGTGAGTAGCCAGGTTATACGCCGGGTGAGGCCGCGGTCTGTGGGTGTGCGAGTCCGTGTGAGATACACAAGAACCTGGTTTTCTTACATTTCTTACTGCAGCTTTAAACAGTACGCTGCGAGGGTCGGCCGAGAGCGCACTAGCCCTGTCTGGACACCGTGCAAGACTGGAGGGGAAGGGAGGAGGGGGGGGTGTTGAGGTGGGATGTATGGGTTGTAGGTTGGATGGGAGGGGAGAGGGAAAGGGGGGGGGAGAGAGAGAGAGAGAGGTGTGAGAGTGTGTGTGGTGGTGGTGGTGGACTGAGGTGGAGGTGGTGAGGGGGGAGGGGTGGGAGAGAGCTGTGAGAGGATGCCGATGAACAGAGGAGGAAAGCACTGAAGGGAGAGGGAGAGAGAGGGAGGGAGGATGGGAGAGAGAGAGAGAGAGAGAGAGAGAGAGAGAGAGAGAGAGAGAGAGAGAGAGAGAGACCTGGGGACAATGAGGAAAGGGCATAGTTAGTCGGGTAAAGGGAAGTGAACATCTGAGCCTGGGTTGGTGGTGGTGGTTGGAGAAGGACATCCTCTCCTGGGGTGACTCATACTTGACCAATTCCTAATACTATGGCCTCAGATGGAGAGTGTGGACGAGGACGGGGGAGGGGAAGGGGGAGGAAGGTGAAGGGGGAGACTAAATACCTCCTCCATACCCCACCACCGCCTCGTCAAGTCCCTAGGTAGTGCTGCGCGCCCGCCGGCACACACAGTGATGCTTCCCTTTCCCCCTTTGAAAGATTGTGACAGGTATATCGCACAAGCATATGCACATGTTGCATGTTTTATTATATTTGTTGTAACCATAGTGTTTAGTGAGCAGCGCGTGATGGGTGGGCGGGGGTGGGCGTGGCGACACCCCGGGGAGTGGGCGGTGCTAGGCGGACCCTCTCAGCGGGGGGCGGAGCCATACCCTTCCACGCATTACCCAAAATTTAACATCAGAAATACACATCACACGAACTTTAGATTCTTTATCCTCCAGACCGAGCCATTGACGATGGACGGAGATACCGGCAGCGCTGTAGGGGAGGAGGTTGCTAAGATGCCCGATGACGGCGGGAAACAAAACAAAGAAGGGAAATCCAGACGGAGTGCAGCCATGGTGGGGAGAGTCGGGCTGGCTCAAGACGAGAGGCAAGGCGTCCCTGCCTCCCTCCCTCCCTCCCTCCCTCCCTCCTCCCGTGCCTCAGTGCGCTGCTCCTACTGCCTCACTTTACATGACTTTCCTCGCCGTACACCGGCCCCGCAACACAAATAGGACTCCCCTATTGTTTACACGGGGGCTGGAATACGATCTTGAGTCTGTAGGAGGCGGCAGGATACGGCGTGGCTTTGTCCAGTTCCTGTGAAGTTATGTTTTGCTTGCCAGGTGGCGGGGCCGCTGGTCGCAGTGCTTGCTCCGGGCCCCGCGGCAGCACGCTACATATTTTCTTGCATTATTGATATTGCGTCTTTTACGATATTCCTCCAACTTATCTTAATATGAAACTCTTCTCGTATGCCGTAATACCCGCAATCCTTAGGCTGCCATCAGTAGATAAATTTCGTGGATTTGATATACAACTTCATCTCTTGGGTACGGCAGGATCTAGAGTTCCTTCGTAGGACCCTAGCGCTCCTCCCTCACCTCCCAGTTTTACGCTCTTTCTCTTCCGTCCTTGAGAGCCTCTTCCCCTATTCCCTCCTCCTCCTCCTCCTCCTCCTCCTCCACTTCCTCCAGTGCCGGTAACTCCTTTAAACCACAAACCCCACATAAAAACTCCCACGCAAGAAAAACAGTCGCCAACCTTAGCCCCTGAGCACTTTATCTACCCGGTAGCCACCATAAACACTGCTACCGGGGCCTGCCAGCTCCAAGCTTTGATAAATTGGAATAAAACACTACAGAAGGACTCGTTTTTTTTGTTTCTTCTTTTTCTTCTTTCTCCTCCGTGGGGCTTAGGGGGCAAGGATGTTTGTAGGTTTCCTATGCCATGGTCTCTGATAAGGACACGCGTATTTGAAGTAATTCCAGTTATTTTACAAGTATAATGAAAGGGCGTGCTGGAGTAACATCACAACTTCCTCCTGTGGTTAACTCTCCATTTACGAGAAAGAAAAAACAGAGTAATTGATATCCAGATTTATTTAATTCTTTTTTTCCTAACTCGCGACTTTCATTTCCTTCCTATTTCTTCTTGCAGCAAAACGTGAGTACGGTTTATGTAATTACGGCGCGGTGTTACCAAGCTACCCGGACAGCTCAAGAATCGCTCATCAGTCATTATGTAAAACGTTACATAATCTACGTACTCTCCATTACAAGACGCTTTTCTTTTTTTGAAAAGCGTTGTGGACGAGAGCAAACGCCAACCAAAGAACCAGCAGAGCCGAGGTTGACCGCTGGGTGGAATCGGCAACATCGGGACCCACACTAAATCCATCAATTACCAAACAATCCATCATTGCCCAATTACAGTCAGTCGTTGACACTGTGACACCACCGTCGTTTGTGGAGGAGGGTTTAGGTGGGGGAGGGCTGGGTGCAAAGGTCGGGGTGGAGAGAGAGAGAGAGAGAGAGAGAGAGAGCAGAAATAGGGAAGGTGGAGCGGTGCCCAGGTTAAATCGGGAAGGTAAATTGATGTTAACATGGCATCATCGGGAGGTCTTAGGGCAATTAGAGGAAGGTTTGGGATTCTTACGGCGGAAGTGAGGCAGTGAAGCCGGAGGGGGAGAGGGTGGTGTGTTGTGAGGACACGGAACATGAGGGGATTGTGTTGTTTTGTTTATACCACTCTCTGTGGGGGAAGGACTCCAGGCCGGGGCTCGGAGAGTGTCTTAAGGGCGGTTGCTCAACCTCCTGAACGCCACGGTGCGACCCTTGAGCACGAAGGGACAGCCCTGAGGCACGACTGGTGCAGTCCTCGAGAACGACGGTACGATCCATGAACACGACGGTACGATGACCCTTAAGCACGACCATTGGATGTGATGGTCTGGCCACTCGCCTGACCCTTAGGAAAACAGTACCGTCGCGTTCAAAAAGGGTCGCATCACCGTGCTGAAGGGGTTAAAACAATCTTGTCATTGTGAAAAAGTATATTTCTATTGCTTTTTTTTTCGGGTTCAGACGAGCATTAGTAACTGGAGCTCGAATATCAAACAGAAGTGGCCTGTGTAGGGGAACGACCGCGTAGATGAGGGGACGGTGGATGACAGATGACGCGGAGGGGTTACATGCAACTCGGGGTCAGGAGGAGAAGGTGTAATAGAGGGAGGGGCGTAGAGCGGAGGGGAGGGAGGGTAATGGTCGGGAAGCTTGGAGGTCAATTTGTGTGAGTGGGGAGGGAGGGACCGCGGGCCGTGGAGAACAGTGCTCTGCAACCTGGAGGTCAGTTTATGCGAGTGGTGAAGGAGGGAGGGAAGGAGGGTAGTGGAGGGCAATGTTTGGGAGCCTGGAGGTCAGTTTGTGTGTGTTTGTGGGGAGGGAAGGAATACTGAAGGAGGGAGAGAGGGCGGTGGAGGGCAGTGCTCGGGAGCCTGGAGGTCAGATTGTGTGAGTGGGGAGGGAAGGCGGTGGAGGGCAATGCTCTGGAGCTTGGAGGTCAGTTTGTGCGAGATGTACACCAGCATCAGCCGAGAGCGCAGTCACTCCACGCGTGCTGTACTCTCCCTCCCCCTCTCCCTTAACCTCAACCCGCCTCCCTCTCCTTCATCTGTCTCTTTCCTCTGCCCTCCTCCTCCTCCTCTTCCTCCTCCATGTTGTGCTTGTTGCTCATACCCCTTTCCCTCTCCCTCCTCCTTCAATCATTTGCCCTCTTCTCCTCTTAAAACTCTGTCTTCTTCCTTGTCTTCGTGTTTTCTTCCTCCCCCTTGCATGTTTCTTATCCTTCCTTCCTCCTCCTCCTCCTCCTTCATGCACCAGCTCGCACCAAAGCTGAGTGCTGGAGTCTAGGGTAGGAGGCGGGCTGTGGTAGGGGTCGTGTGGGCCCAGGTTTATGAAGGTATTGTCCGCCGGGCTGCTAGCTAGCCAGCTAGCCGACGAGCAAGTCAGCCAACGAATTGGCTGGCCAGCGATCTCTGTTGTTTATCTCCTGACCTCTCTCTCTCTCTCTCTCTCTCTCTCTCTCTCTCTCTCTCTCTCTCTCTCACTGTAAATTGTTTATTATTTATTGGGACAGGCCAGGGGTCTCGTAGCGCCATTGTTCGACTGCTGGTCACCGCGTAATGAGCCAATATTCACTTATCAATTCATCATGGTCCCTGAGGCAAGATAATGGTGTCTTCGTAGACACTGGGAATATGGCCTGTGCCGACAGGTTACCAGTGATGGTGAAAAATATTATCAACCTTACAGGCTGTGACGGCTGTTTGATAAAAGACCAGAATTCTGAAACATTTCCGTAATGATACATTTGGAAATGTATGTCATCGCATTGTTTGCTAAGACTGCTGAAAAATATATATATAAATAAATAAATATATATATAAATAAATATATATA
>JAYMFT010010863.1:0-16880 GCA_038088735.1 Panulirus argus
TGGTCTCTGAAGCTAGACACAAATACTCAGGCATTATTGCTCAAGGGATTCAACTCAAACTGTTATGGATTCCCTCTTATGTAGGCCTCCGTGAGCATGACAAAGCTGATGCTCTAGCCAAACTTGCACTTAGTAAAGATGATGTTGAAAACAACATTGGGCTGTCAATTAGAAGCCTCAAAACTGCAATTAGAAAGGAATTAAGTGACCTCTTTGAAATACGAAGACGAGTTCAGATAAGCACAAGTAGAAACATTTCCCATCACAGGGAAATGTGTTCAGCAAAACATGTATATAGAAAAAGTAATAAGATCAGCAGATTACACGATGTAATTGCTATATTAAGGCTAGGCTATATGTACTACTGGCGCTTTGGCCTATCTGGAGATGTTAATCGTGTAAAAGTTTGTGGTCAAAGATTTGGACACAAACTAGAACACTGTCTTAGAATGTGAAAAAATAGAGCCTTTTAGGGATAGATCTAAACAAACCCTGCAAGAAATGTCACAACACCTTATTGTTAATATCAAGATACATGAAATTTTAAGTTTGTATCCACTTTTTGCATCTAGTAGGTAGAACTTAACATATGAAACTATGTCACTACGTAATGCATGTAATATACATCCACTGGGGTCTGACTAAGACTCTTTGTGACCCCTGTAATCCTTTTGCGTTACCGCTCGCTAGATGAGTATGGGTTGCACAATAGGTTTGCCGGGGTTCTCGGCACAAATCAAAATCTCTGCAGGTGGGTCAACGCCCTCTGTCTTAGTAAGCTACAGTTGGATCAATACACCTCTCTGCTTAAATGAGCTGCAGGCCGCGGGACGAACAAATCATCTTTCCGTCTCATTAAGCTGTAGGTGACAAGGGTCAACAGCCTTTTGTCTCTCTATCCAAATATGCTCTAAGTAACAAGGGTAAACAACCCTTTTTTCTGTCTAAGTAAGCTGCAGGTGGCGGAGATCAACACCTTCTCTCAGTCTAAGTAACCTGCAGGTAGGTCAACACCTTCTGTCTTAGTTCGCTCGAGGTTTGATCAACACCCTCTCTCTCTCTGTCTAAGCTGCAGACGGCGGGATCAACAACTCATCGCTCCGTCTCAGTAACCTTTAGGTAACTCCTCTCTCTCTCTCTCTCTCTCTCTCTCTCTCTCTCTCTCTCTCTCTCTCTCTCTCTCTCTCTCTCTCTACGTAAGCTTCAGGTAGATCAACACCCTCTATCTTTCTAAGTAAGTTGTAGATGGATTGCCATCTTCTGTATTAGTAAGCTGCAGGTGTCGTAGTTAGCTGTACTTGGGGTCAACACCCTCTGTGTTGGTAGGCTGTAGGTCGATCAACGCCCTCTCGCTGTTTAAGTAAACTACAGACGGCGAGATGAACAGCTCATCTCTCCATCAATATGCTGTAGGTAACGAGGGTCAGCAACCCCTCTCTCTGTCTAAATAAGCTTCAGGTGGCGAAGCTTAACACCCTTTCGATGTCTAAGTACGCTGCAGGTGAGTAAACACCCTCTCCGTCGAAGTAAGCTGCAGGCGGTGGAATAGCTCATCTCTTCGTCTTAGTAGGCTGTAGGTGACGAGGGTCAACAATCCTTCTGTCTGTTTATGTAAGCTGCAGGTGGCAAGGATCAACACTCTCTCACTGTCTAAGTATCCTGCAGATGGCGGAGATCAACACCCTCTCTCTGTCTAAGTGCGCTGCAGTCGCAGGAATGAACAACTCATCGCTCCGTCTCAGTATGCTGTAGGAGGCAAGAGTCAAACATCCCTCTCTCTGTCTAAATAGGGTTCATGTGGTGGGGATTAACGAGTACAATTTACCAGATTATAGAATGTTTGTACGGCATAGAGAAGGTCGAGGAAATGGAACTGCATTGTACGTAAAATCATATCTAAACTCCACTGAAATTCAGACTGCATCATCTGCTGTTATTGAACGGATGTGTGTTCAATTAGCTCATAATTTTCCGAACTTTGCATAAACTTCGTAAATTGACTCCTTAGTCATCCATTTGATATTGACACTGTTATGTACGACTTTATGACGAGAGTTTAAAACAAAGAAAAGAGATTTGATCATTTGATCATTCTGGGGGATTTTAATTTTACAGAAATCACCTGGCGTATTACCTCAAATGTAGAAAGTGAATCTGCTAGATTTATCAGCTTTCTTGAAGACAATTATTTCTACCAAACCGTCACAGAGCCGACAAGGTTAAGTTAATATAATTGATATATTTCTTGAATACCAAGAGTTCTTAGTAACTTTTACCCGTGTTGGTGGACATTTAGCTACATGTAACCATAACACAGAAAAGTTCGATGCAATCTTAAAACCGACTCTCCTAAAACCATTACTTTTACCCCTAATTCCAAAAAGGCTGATTTTACTGGGTTAAGCGACGCATTAAAGAGTTTCACCTTTGTTGGTTCATGCCCAGAGGACTTATGGACATACCTCAAACGTTAGTTTATGCAAAAACAAGACAAATTCGCTCCTATACATAAGGAAAACAATAAATTCAACAACAGGCCTGAATAGTACTGCCCAGATATCGCAAGAGCCATGAGGCGCAAATAAATTTCTACAAGCTTAAGAGATCAGGCAGCGACCCAAATCTTGCAACGCGATAAAACGCTTTTAAGAGAAAACTAATGAAGTGAGAATTGCAAGTTACAACATCAGAGGTCCTAAAAGATTTTATAGATATATCAAGAATAGGAAACACAAGAGTGGGAAAGACTATTAAGCGTCCACGTTCTAATCGTTTTTATTCACAATTTATGAAAAATGTCAAACATGAAACTGTATCACCGGTAACCTATAACTTCGATAAATTTCTCCAGGATGGCATAGTGCCACAGGATTGGAGACTGGCAGACGTTACTCCTATTTTCAAAAGGGAAGCCGTAAACTGCCAGGCAAATACCGTCCTATTAGCCCCACATCAATTTTATATAAACTTCTGGAGTCGATTATTGAAGATAGAAATGTAGCTTACCTTGAACAGTTCACTCTAATCAATATTAAACGGTATAGGTTTAGAAGGCACAGATCTTGACCTACAAACCCTCCTGAATTATATCAAAGATTATTCAATAACCGCGCAAGACTAAAGCAACTGGTATTACATTTCTGAACTTCCAAAAAGCATTCCACAAAGTTCCCACGTTAAACTAATGCACAGAGTCAGGGATTACTGGTTGCACAGGAAGCTAGACAGAAGCCTGGTTACGTGACAGAAAGCAAAGACATAATGAATGGTGACTCATCACCGTGGTTACCCGTTACTAGTGGAGTCCCCACGGGTCCGTTCTGGCGCCTGTACTTTTCATCATATATATCAATGGCAGTGATGTAGGGCTAAATAACTTATTGTCCAAATATACAGATGACACAACGATTGGCAGTACCTTGTCAACTGAAGTAAAAAAGGATCTAGATGAAATAGATGAATGATCTAGAAAATGGAAAATGCCACTTAACTTTACTAAATGTCAGCTGTTGCAAATGAAAAACCTCAGCGAGAGATTCGATTATGAACCGAGGGGCGATAAGATAAAGAACACCCCTTGTGTTGTGAGCCTAGATGACACTATTTCCAACAACGATGTTGCCAAGGAAGCAAATAGATATTAGGATTTGTTTACGGAAACTTTTCAGACAAACGCATGGATATGATAATGGCACTATACTCAAGTCTACTTAGATCCCATTTTGAAAATGCAGTGCAGCTCTAGGTCCACCGCCTAAGCGAATTGGAAGCGGTGCAGCGAAGAGCAACTAAACTGATCCCAATTTTACGTAAAACACCATATAAGGAAAGACTGCGAGAATGGAATTTGTCCTTTCTGAGCAAGATAAGCTATGAGGCAAGTTGATAGAATGCTTTATAATACTGCAAGGACTCAGCAATGTTAACCTTAAAAACTTATTTACGGTTGGACAAGTGCTACCAACGAGAGGAAATGAACTAAAACTTCACGGAGTTAATCTGGATTGCACTATATATTTCTCTACCAACGAAATTATTGTTGCGTGGTAAAAGCTCCCAAAAATGTTGTTCTGAAAAGCATTTTCATATTAAAAACAAGGCTTGATTTTCACAATGAATACTTCTTTTAGTCAATCATAACGTTGTGACATATCATGCTACCTTATCAACCACTAAATTCCCCCTGGTCATGCTTAAATAATTTACCAGCATTGATTAAGCCGTGTCACCTGCTTTGAAGGAATAAGGAATTACTGTATCATCCTTCCACATCTGGAGCAAAATAGACCTGGTAAGTCACGAGGCTGTAACTCAAAGTTTATCCTTAACACTGTTTTCAAAGGAAAAAGTAAAGAGATGCTTGTCTTTGGTGATGGGATGTATGACATATTTTCCGTTTATTCTGCTTTCTGACTTTTCTTTAAAGATTTTTCAGGCATACTAATCCTGCAAGGTATTTTTCTTCCTGCTTTACGTCCAGCGTGTTACCGGAGGATGGGGAGAGAGCCATTGCTTCGCTATTCTTAACATATACTGTTTTTAAGGGGACTGCACATTTTTAAGTAATGTTAAGGCCAGACCACCTCACTTGGACGTTAAGTCTGTGTGGTCTGTATATCTACGTACATCCTCTCTCTCTGTCGAAACTGCAGGTGGGTCAACACCCTTTGTCTTAGTAAGATGCAGGTAGTAAGCATCAACACCCTATCTCTGTCTAAGCAAGCTATAAGTGGGTCAACACCCTCTGGCTTAGTAAGTTGCATGTGACGGGGTTCAACGCCCTCTGTCTGTAAGCTGAAGATAGGTCAACACCCTTTGTCTTAGTAAGCTGTAGGTGGCGGGGATCAACACCCTCTCTCTCTGTCTTAATAAGATGCAGGTGGGTTACACCATCCTCTGTCCTAGTGAGCTGCAGTTGAATCAACACTGTCTTTCTAAGTAAGCTGCAGGCGGCAGAATAATTTCTTCTCTACGACTCTAATCTGTAGGTGACGATGATCCACAACCCTTCATTCTGTCTACGTAAGCTGTAGGTAGCGGGGGTTAACAACCTCTCTCTGTCTAAGTAAGTTGCAGGTGACGGGGTACAACACCACTCTCTCTGTCTCAGTAGAGAGAAAACTTTTCTAAGAACGTAAATAAACTCAAATGCAGACCATAATAAGATGTGAGTTTACTGTGCCACAGTGAAGTTGCATCTTTTCTGTGATCTTCTATGTTCTGCCAGCACGCTCCAGCCACTTACACTTTTATCAAACATAAATCTACTTAATGATTGTAAAAATAAATAGGGAATCAAATAAATGATGCATGAGTGATTCTGAAACATTAAAGAGATGGAGATCTGAATTCATGTGTAAGATACACGCCCATAAACACTGTAAGTAATGTAATTTTTTTTCACATTCTATTTGTCAAAGTCAGTATAACTGTTTACAATACAAACAAGAGGGAAAATGTTTATGGCTCTACTGAAAGAAATACTAATTTGGATTAGTGTGTGACCCTTAAAAGTACCATTTATAATTGTAAAGTAATGAAAGAAAAATATTACCTTTTTTCCCCGGGAGTCAACAGGGAGAAACCAGACACTGCGGTAATAAATATTAAAACTTCATAACATAAAGCTTGTGGATGCGTACAACGTAGACACATTTGTTACTCGGGAAACAACGAGCCACCAACGTACACCCAACCTAGCTTCACCGCCCTAAACCCACAGCCCATAACCCATAACCCAACATTTCTTCAACCCCAAAGCTCCATAGTCACGTCTCTTTCATCTTTACACCCTTATAGCCTCGTTTATCATAGCTATAAACCTTGAAGCCTCACAACCCTGTTCCTTCGTTTCCTAAGGTTATACAGCCCTACTGTTCTACTGGTGTACTGGGGTGCTCTGTACCTTTAAAGTGTCACAATAGTGAACCCCTGTTTCTCACAGCTATACAGCCCTATAGGCTCGTGTCCTCAGCTATACAGACCTATAGGATCATTTCACACTCTATACAACCCCATTGCTAAGTTTCCCGCATCCATACAGCCTGATTGTCCAGTCTCCGCAGCCTTGAAGCGCTACTTCCGGGTCTGCGGACTTACATCACTCCGCCCCACCGTCTCGCACTCCCACAGGCTTTACAACAATACAACCCCACGTGTCCCACTGCACAACCAGCCCTCCGTCTCACACCTACCTCCCTCCACCGTTAAAGACAACAAGGGCCTGGCGCAGCGGGAGGTGCGTGACTGGTTTATGTGTTTACCTCGTATTCAAGTTAATGGTCCGGCGGGGCCTCTCACCGCACCAGTTAGAAGGTCGGTGTTCATACTTAACCGCTTAATGGTTATTGACACTACTACGGGGCATGGGGGGAGTGGGGCCTAGTGTGTGGAGCGATGTAAGATGGGAGGATCCTGGTGCATGAGGGAGCGTAAAGTGAGAGGGTCGTGATATACGTGGGAGGTTCCTAATGTACCGGGGAGAGAGAGGTGTGCTGGTGTACTGGGGAATGTAAGGTGAGAGGATCCTGGTACCGTACTGACGAACGTAAGGTGAAATGGTCATGATGTCCTGGGGAGAGTAAGGTGAGAAGTTCTTTGTGTACGGGGAAACCTAGGGTAGTAGGTTCCTGGTGTACAGAGAGATATATGGTGGTAACTTATTGGTGTATGTGAGAACATAAGGTGGTAGGTTCCTTGTATAAGGGGAGACATAAGGTTGTGGGTTCTTGGTGTACGGGGGAACATAAGATTGTAGTTTCCTAGTGCATGGATGAACATAAGGTGGTAGGTTTCTGGTTTACAGAGGAACATAAGGTGGTGGGTTCCTGGTGCACGGGGGAACAAAAGATGGTAAGTTCCTGATGTACGGGTGAGCATAAGGTGGTAGGTTCCTGGTGTACGGGGAAACATAAGATTGTAGTTTCTAGTGCATAGGTGAACATAAGGTGGCAGGTTCCTGGTTTACAGAGAGACATAAGGAGGTAGTTTCCTGGTGTACAGGGAAACATAGGGTCTTAGGTTCCCGGTGTACGGGGAAGCTTGGGTAGTGACTTCCTGGTACACAGGATAGTGGAAAATAGGGGGTTTCTGATATACAGGAAACGTAAGGTGGGACTTTTGTTGCGTACGGGGAGAGAAGATGGGAAGGTCGTGGTGAACGGGAGATCGAAAGGACAGGAAGTTACTGATGGACGAGGAACGTAAGGAGGGAGGTTCTCAGTGTACATGGAATATAAGATGGGAGGTTCATGGCGAATGGAAGAACGAAAGGCGAGAGGTTCGTGATGTACGGGGAACGGAAGGTGGAAGGTTCGTGGTGTAAGAGGGAACGAAAGGTGAGAGGATCGCAGTGCACGAGGAGGTTCGCGGTGTACGGGGATGGAAAGACAGAGGGTCTTGGCGCACTGGGGAATGTTGACAGATGCTCGTGGTGTACTGGAAAGGTAAGGTGGGTGGTTATAGATGCACTGGCAAACACAAGGTGGGAGGTTCCTGGTGTATAGGGAACGAGATGTAGGGGTGAACGTAAGGTGGGAGGTTCGTTGTGTAAAGTGAACGTAAGATGAGAGGGGTAGTGGTGATGGAGAGACGTGAGGTAGGGCATTTTGGTCTACGTTTACTGAGGAACGTAAGGCTTGGGGTCATGGTGAACGGGGAGGTAAGATAAAATGGTCATTGTACAGAGTAGCGTAACGTGGGACGTTCTTTGTGTACGGGGGGACGTCATGAAGGAGGTTACTGATGTACGGGGGTACATAGCATGGGAGATTTCTTTGCATACAAGGAACGTAAGGTGAATGGATCATTGTGTACGGGGAGGACGTAAAGTGAGAGGGTATTGGTTTATGTGAGAACGTAAAGTGGATGGCTCTGGTGTACAGGGAACGTGAGGTGAAGGGTTCCTGGCGAACGGTAAACGTAAGGTAAGAAGTTCCTAGCGTACGGGGAAGTGTAAGGCGGGAGGGTCATGATGAACAGGGGCGGGAGACTATGACAAAAGGATCACTATGTGCAGAGGAACGTACAATGAAAGGGCCACAGTGTACGAAGGAATGTCACATGAAAGGGTCATGGCGTCTGGACGAACGTACAATGAAGGAGTTATGGTGTACGAGGAAGTGTAAGGTAGGAGGTTTCCTAGTGTATGGGGGGGGGGATGGTATCAGGTCGTAGGTTCGTGATGTACGAACTTAACATGGAAGGTTATCGGTGTACGAAAGATCGTAAGATTGGAGATTTATGTTGCGCTGGGTGACGTAAGGCTCCTGGTGCACGGGTAAGGATGGGTGAGAGGTTTCTGGATTCACAATCTCCCGAAATGCTCAGTCACACATGCCTCCTTACTCATATACGCTCCATTTCCTCCCATTCATACACACACACACACACACACACACACACACACACACACACGTGTGTGTGTGTGTGTGTGTACACGGACGAGTAACACAGACGAGCCGAGATGGACAATGGAGAGGACACGTGACTAGCCTTCTCACATACCCCCCATGCTCACTAGATGGCTCTCAGATACCACAACTTTTAATTCGTAAATGATCCTTTGTTTCACGCCTTTCTAGCGGTGCAGCCGGAGCCCTGCGTGCCGGGGCCGTCATCTGTCCTACCATAAGAAGCAGCAGAACCGTCTAGCGCCATCATGACTCACACACTCACATAAGGAACACGTTAAGAGTGGCTCACACTTCAACTGCATTTTGCTTGACCTCGGTGTTCTTTAAGTGGACTTTTGATTCGTCTTTAACTCCACTCCTTAACGAGCGAATTATTTTTATACCTGTAAGACATCATGAACTGGTCTGTTGTTGGGTGCGGCCGGCCAGCAACAATTCTGGATCATTATCAGTGATCCAGCACCATCCCTTGGGGATATATCTATCGTCGCTGACGCCACTGTATCTAGGGTACGTTTGAGTAGGCGCAGAGTTAATCCTAAGAAACAGAGTCTGTAGTTTGTCACTGTTTTCATGCATTACAGAACAGTGGTAGCAGTGAAGAAAGACTCCTCAAGTTCGGCCGTTGACACCTGAAGGTCTGATGATGATGACGCGTGGAAGTAGAGAGAGGCTAGGATGTCAAGTGATTCCCTTTGATCCCTATGTTAGTATTATCTTCTCTTTTCCGCCCCAGGTGAACTGCGATAAGGGTTGATGAAAAAGACGTAAAAATGAGTAATCAGAGCCGTTAACATTGGCGCAGTGATTCTTTACCTTTGTGGAGCTGTTCCCCCTATGGTCAACCTTACATCCATGGTTCCCCTGATCCCCAGAGAGCAAAACGTTTCAACAGCTCCAGTTTCACAGTTTCCAGTGCCCTTTTAAATTCGACAGATGAACAAACAGAACAGAGACCATGTATTTGTTGGAAAATTTGATATCTTTTACCAACAATAAGATCATGTATTTGTGAAAAATTTGAATTGTGGCTAGAGGAATGACTGGTCATGTGTTATTGGGTGCGTGTGCGTTATCAGACTGGAAAAACCCTTGACAACTTATTGGATGATATTCTAGCCAGAAAAGTTGACTAACAAATTTATAATTTCTTAATTCTTCCAATTTGATGACGTTTATAAACTTAAACAGTCATCGCTAAACACTCCTTTAATGTGAAGGGTCTGGTCCCTCAGGTCCTCGTCTTCTTCATAAACCTTTATCACACTTCACCTAGAGGAAAAGAACAAAAATCATGTTACTATGACGATAAGGAGACTGATGGGACACCTTGAACTCTTGCCTACGCTACTGTAGCTACCCAGCCTGGTCTTCTCAGACCTGAGATCGCAAATCCAAAGCAACATTTGAAAAATCGTCGTGAAAGTGAATGATTCCTTATGTTCCACTTCGGTTGCGATCCATGAACCAAGAGTGGGATGTTCATTTGGTAGCCGTATTTTTGCATCTTATATTCTACATACGTACACTCATTATATGCTGCTCATGGCTGCTCGTGCTGTAAGGTAATTGTCTGAAATCACTTTTAGTAACTGGATGGAACCTTGTTACCAGCTGTACATGTCAATTGGGACAGAAAACTACAAGTTCGGTTAAATAATATGATTATCCAGACGAACTTTACCTTACCAAACAGAACCCCTTATCCTTTATTGCAGCAGTCAACTCGTAGAGGCAACAGCCCTCTGAGAGAAAACACTCATGTTCTAAAATTGACTCAGATGAAACTCTTTTGAAGGTCTAATTCAGCATCTTTGATCTTAGTGTCTGGGCTGTTACCACAAACCCGGGTGTAGGTTCAGGCCACAAACCCGGGTGTAAGTTGTGGATACAGACCTAGGGTGTAGTTTCTGGCCACAGACTTGGGTGTCGGCCGTAGCCACAGACCCGGATGTAGCTCTTGATCACAAACTTGGGTGTAGGGCCGGCCACGGACCTAGCTGTACGTCTTGACCAGACCTGAGTGCAGGATGTAGCTTCTGACCATAGATTTAGGTACAGTTCTTAGCCACAGACCGCGGATGTAGCTCCCGGCCGCAGATCCGGACATAGGAAGTGGTCAAAGACCCGAGTGATGGTCATGGCAACAAACCCGGTTGTAGGTCATGGCCACAGACCCACCTAGGGTTGGAGAACGCAACCATTTTCCAGCCTGCGCCAATAGCATCCAAAAGCTCCGGTTCAATACGAGTTGAAGGGCCTCCTGAGGAAGTTTCCTCCTTTGCGCAGAGTCACCTTGAAAGGCGATTTGTTAAACCATTCTAGAGGTAGAGTTAGGCAACTAGAGCAGAAAAGTTAAGTCACTGTTTGCCAGTACAAAACTAACAACTTAATAAAACAGACAGAGCATTATTGGCACAGATAGTTCGGACATTAATCGAAGCCTTTGGTCTTTTTCTCGTGTCTTGATGAAACCTTTATGTAAACTTCTAATCTTCCTGAACACCATACCAAGTTCTCTTAGCTTCAGCGTTAAGTTTCTTAATCACTGATAAAGGATAGGGATATATAACTTAGGCATATGTGAAATTATTTGAAAGACCAAGATAAAGACGGGAGAGAAGTCTCAAGACCTTTCCCCCGGCGCCATGTAGCACCAGTATGGTACCCACGATCTGCCATGCGTTCTGCGTTTTACAAAATCGCTTCATCTTTGACGACGACCTCCTCTTTTCAAACGGCAAGCTTTCCACCTTTCGAAAACTTGCATATTTTTCTTTTCCATTCTTGTCTTTTTCTTTTACCGTCTCCTGCATCATTTAAGGCCAGGATAGAAGTGTGAGACGTTGGAGAGTGTCAGGGGTCAGGAGTACGGGATCTAACAGCGAGGATCGTCGGTGATGTGACCCCCAGTAGCTGTTGTTTCAGAACTAGCTTAGCCCGACCCATCAGGATGATTATGTCACGCTCTCATTTGGACACTGTGACCTCCCAGGTCCCCATATCGTGCTTGACATAAATTACTCCGATTTCCACGAAGCAGGCGTGTAAACCTCGTCCAACACGGCGCCAGTCCATGGCTCCAAGCGACCCCCCTACCCCCCCACCTCCCACCTCCCCTTGCCAGCACCAGCAGGACGATGAGCGTGGCGTGAGGCCCCGCATCCTGTCCTCAGCTGACCCGGTGACTTATGCAACATTAATCATATTTAACTACATCTTCGCCCAACCCACATGACTAGCTTCTTACCTTTTAACTCGCTTGTTACTCTTAAGTAGTTCATTATGTTCTAACTAGCTTGTTAGACTTGAACCACCTCTTCTTATCCTCCATTTCCTTTAGAATTTCGTGCGTTAGGTTACGTTCGATAATTAGTCTAACTAGTTATTTCATATCTTGCATTTATGGTGAAAAGCTCAACACGATTCGTATGAAATGAGTATGTATAAAGGTTGATAACCTTAGTACATGTGTTGCACACTTTAATGTCGTATGAATGCTGCTGAATTTTCCTCCATATGTGCAAGATACAAGATAACTTGGGAGTCTAAAGAATTGAAACACACACACACACACACACACACACACACACATACACAATGAAATGCTTGAGGCTATAAATTAACCAACCGTTGACGAGAGAAGAGTGAGGGGTGACCTGATCCCAACCTTTAAGTTTGATGACGTAGACAGCGAACGGTTCTTCGGGAGAAGTGGGGATGAGCAAATAGACAACACCACAGATTAAGCAAGAAACTTGTTAAGAAGATATATGAAAAAGACATGGTTGATGCAGACAGCATACAGAAACTTTAGAAGCTGTATGATGCTAGAGAATGTTGAGGAGATGGGGCCCCACGAGCGTAAATATTCCTCCCCTTACGGTACAAATAGGTAGTTACACACACACACACACACACACACATACACATACACATATCCAGCCCCACCTTGATCTTATGCTCTTTTATGATTAATTAACTAGTTACTATAATGACCTCCAAGTTCTGTAATATCTGCAGTACCTCAGTTGTGTAATTTCAGCCAAATGGCTGCCTAGCTTCAGTAAACCATCGTATATTTATCTATTTATTCATTCATCTGTCAAATCAACAAGCAAGAAAAAAGGCGAATAAAAGCCAGATTCAAATGATGTAAACGGTAAAGAGTGTTTACAGTTCTGGTGGGGTGGATCCTGCGGGTCTAGTGCTGCCAGCTGTTCTCTGGGCGCAAGCAGTGGTATGCAAACTGGTCGTAGTGTAGCTAACTGCCCCCTAGTGACAGTGACGATAGTTACACTCTGGTGGTAGTGATGGTACCTACCTTCCCCTAGTGATAGCTGTATCACCTGTCTTCTGGCGGAGGCTGTGGCTCCTGGCCCGCAGTAGTAGAGGTTCCTTCCCTGTGGCAGTAATGATAACTGCTTCACAAATAAGGTGGTAGTATTATCCTGTGGCTGTGATGGTGTTTACCTCTTGCTGTTAGTGATGCCTGACATTTAGCCTGACCTCACTGGTAGTACTTATTCCATGGTTAAAGTTTCACATGCATAGTACCCGTAGCAGTGGCTACCCTGATGGAGATGAGTGCAACGGCACCACAGTGATATTGGTATCTGTCTTGTAGTTGTGGTGGTATTTTCCCTGTGGTACTGGCGATGATACCTGCCATATAGTTTTAATGATTCGTAGAGATGTTGATATCTTTTGTTGTGATGGTTGTGGTACTTACCACACAGTGGTGGCGGTTATGGTATATATTCTACCACAAGGGTTGATTGTGGTACCTGTCCCACAGTGGTAGATATTGCGGTACTTCCTGAACAACACCTCAGTAACCCTGGGTGTCAAAGTACTTTCCTCTGCCATTTACTAACACAGTGCTAATTTTATGGGGTCGTTAGGATGAAGAGGGACATGTTTACTGCATGGGTGATCTCCGGTCGCGCCTGCGTCAGGACCGCCCACCCACTCAGCACCCACTCTCAGACCAGCCATCCACACTAGGTTCAGCTCTCCCACTGACCGTGTTGGAGGAACACAACGCGGGCATATGTACGGCTTTAGTAGAGGTCTGTCTCTAGTATAAGAAAAATCTGTTTGCCTGTCTTGCTTGTATATTCATGATCAAAGAGCCTAGAACGTGAAGGAATCCAGAAATGCTTACTAACTCGTCCATGCCTGGAGGCGCTAAACTAGGTCCTGTAAGCAGCTGACAGGAAAATCACACACTGGTTTGACAGACTGTTTAGGGAGCGGAGAGTTGCTTTAGAATCAGGTATGATGAGCCATGCATGTTAAGAATTGTTAATACGGCAGCCAAGTACCTGCTGGATCCAGTGAAGCTCACTTTATGTCGCACCCAGTTGTTAAGAATTACACTGGTGGCATGGATTCGTCAACCTCCTCCATGCAAAATAAACACATACATTCTCTAGCTGTCATGTGTAATAGACCAAAACTAGAACTCCCTATCAACAACCATGCCCCAGAGACCTCTCCATGTTTTACCCCGGACGTTGCTTATACCCTGGTTCAGTCTACTGATGGCACGTCGACCCCTATATACCACATTGTTCCAATTTCCTCTAACCCGTGTACGCTTATAACCCTCCTGCATGGTCAGGCCTCGAGCACTCAAATTCTTTTTCACTCTACTTTTTTATATCCACTTTGGTCTCCCCTTCTTTTTCCTTCCACTTCTGACACATATTCTCTTCGTGAACCTTTCCTCACTTATTCTCTCCATGTGTCCAAACCATTTTAGCACAACCTCTTCAGCACTCCCAGCCACTCTTTTTATTACCACCCTTTCTCTTACCTTTTTATTACTTACTCGATCAAACCATCTCACACTACATATTGTCCTCAAACATCTCATTTCCAACACATCCGCCCTTCTCCGCACATCCTCATTTATAGCCCATGCCTCGCACCCATATGACGTATAATCTTTGAACATACACATTATCTCCCTCCCACATAACGACCCCTTATTCCACACATTTTTCAATGTTCCCAGAACTTTCCGGCCCCTTTCCCACCCTATGACTCACTTTCACTTCCATGGTTCCATTTGCCGTCATGTCCACTCCCAGTTATCTAAAACACTTCACTTCTTCCAGTTTTTCTCCATTCAGACTCACACCCCATTTAACCTGCCCCTCTACCTTGCTAAACCAAATAACCTCAATTCACATTTATTCTCAGCTTCCTCCTTTCACACTCTCTATAAAACTCAGTTACTAACTTCTGCAATTTATCACTCGAATGTGCCACCTGTGCTTTATCAATAGCAAACAACTGACTCGCTTCTCAGGCTCCCCTCATCCCCTACAGACTGTATACTCCAAGACTTTTGTATTTACCTCCCTAACTACTCCAACCATTAACAATTAAACAGCCATTGGGGACATCACACACCCATGTCACAAACCAATCCTTACTGGGAACAATTTCATTCTCCTCTCTTCCTACTCGTGCACATGCCTTACACCCTTGATTAAAACTTCTCACTACTCCGAGAGGCATTCCTCCCACACCATATATTCTCAAACCTATCATCCCTATCATATGCTATCTCCACATCCATAAATGCCACATGCAAATTCTTCTTTGTCTCTAAATATTTCTCACACACATTCTTTACAGCAAACATTTGATCCAAACATCTTGTACTTCTTTTGAAACCACGCTGTTCCTCCCCAGTCTGATGCTCTGTACATACTTTCACTCTCATACTCATAAGTCTTCTATACAACTGACCAGATCCACTCAACAAACTCATATCTATGTAGTTTGAACACTCACTTTTATCCTCTTTGCCTTTATACAGTGGTACTATGCATACATTCAGCCAATCCTCAGGCACCTCACCATGATCCACATATACATTGAAAATCTTAACCAGCAAATCAACAACACAGTCACCCCCTTTCTTAATATATTCAACTGCAATATCATTCAGTTGAGCTGCCTTAACACATTTCACTTTATGTACCTCTTCTTTCTTCACCAAACCACTCTCCTTGACTCCCACTTCGTATACTACCCCAACCCAAACGACCTACATCTGCCACCTTATCATCAAACACATTCAACAGTTTTTCAAAATACTCACTCCATCACCTCCTCACTTCATCACTACCTGTTATCACTTCCTTCCCGTTATCACTTTGCCCCCTTCACCGATGGTCCCATTTTTTCTGTTTTTAGCACACTACCAACCTAATGTCAAAACGTCTTATTCTCCCTAAGGTTTACTGATACTCGCTCACCGCAACTCTCATTTGTCTTCCTTCTCAGCCCCTGCATCTTCCTCTTTACCTCCTACGGTTTTCCATATACATCTTCCAATCATTTGCACTCCTTCACTAGCAACTTTGCTTCGTTGTCCCACCCTCATTACCATTTCTATGCATGTCACACGCATCTCTTGTACACGCTTCCCTAAATACCTCCCATTCCTCACCCACTCCCCTGACTTCGTCTACTTTCACCATTTGCCACTCGGCACTCAGTCTCCCTTTAAATTTCTTTACACCTGTCTCCTTTCCAAGCTCGTTTACTCTCACTACTCTTTACTTACTCATATTATTTCCTCTTTTCCGAAAACCTTTACTGATTTTACCATAGCCTCCACAAGATAAAGATCAGACATCCCACCAGCTGCCTCGCTCAGCAGATTCACAACCAGAAATCTCTCTTTTGCACTCCTATCAATTGGAACGTAGTTCCATAATCCTTGCTGACCATCTTTCCTACTCACATACATATATTTATGTATGTCCCTATTCTTGAGCCAGATATTCCCAATCACCAGACCTCTTTCCTCATAGAGCTCTTCAAGTTATTCAACATATTTCCATTTGTAATAGTGAATAACCCATGCCCCCTAATTATACCCTCAATGCCAGATATCTCAGCTTTGCATTTAAATCAACAGTCACTAATACCTAGTCTCTTGCATCAAAATTGATGACACACTCACTCAGCTGAATCCATGGTCTTTCTTCTCATGGTCAGATGTATAAGCACTAATAGTCATCCATCTCTGGCAAACCAGCGGTAGTGCTATCCCCTCCTTAGCTCTTGCCCTCACACCAACCTCTTACTTTGCTCCTAAAATATTTCGAAACCATGCCTTTACCCTTAAGCTCTATCTCACTCACAGCTAGAGTATCCAGGTTTCTCTTCTCAGACATACTACCTATCTCTCCTTGCCTTGGGCAAACATTAAAATACCCCAGCCTGAGCCTTTGAGGGTGATGAACACTACCCGCTTGACTTCTGCTCCATCTTTTTACAATATGAAATACACGAAGAGGAAGGGGCGCTTCCAGTTACCCGCTCCCGCTCCCTTTTGTCGCGTTTTACGACACGCAGGAATACGAAAGTAGAGTTCTTTAGTTCTTTATTCTTTCTCCCCTACCTTAGGGGATATTATATATATATATATATATATAT
>JAYMFT010010873.1:0-16880 GCA_038088735.1 Panulirus argus
ATATATATATATATATATATATATACAGAGAATAGTCTATGAAGAAATATTCAGGAGTTCTCTGCAACATATAAAGTCGTTATAACAATTTATTGACTTATAAATCTAAGTTTGAGATGGGATGAGGGTGAGTGTTTCCTCTCTCAATACACTTTACAAGTTTACGACCTGAGGCACTCTCTCCGGGGCTTTCAGTTTCATGCATTTATTCATGGACTTACCATGTGAGAGTCCATGAGAGGCTTCCTTCTCAAGATAATGGTTCACTGGCAAGATATCGTACTATTCTTCCCACACTATCTGATTCCTCCACAGCCTCACTGGACCCTTGTGGTGTACCACACCTAACTTTTCGGTGCTGGCCTTGTCGGTGGCCATATCTATAGCAGTCAGATGGCCACATCATCGCCAGACGGGTGGCCGCACCATTAACAAACAGGGGGCCACAACATTACCTGTCAGATGGCCACACTATTGACAGTCATGTGACATCAGGTCGAAAGCAGCGCCACCCAGGTCACCAGGTCAGAGGCAGTACCAGAGCTAAGGTCTCCTGAGCCAAGAGGTATCGATCTCTAAACATTACGGTCCAAAATACTCAAGGCTGAGGGGCTAATGGTATGAAGAGCTAAGGACTCAGGACCAATGGGTTCTTAATGCTAAAGGCCAAGGGAAGTGTAGTTGGGTCAAGAGCTAAGGGTTAAGGGAGCCAAGAGCTACAAGGCATATCCGGCATCCAGAGGCAGGCCTAGACACATAGATCAGTGTTAAGTTCCAGGGCTAAAAGCCTGGAAAGTTAGGTCAAGTTTAAGAGGGGAACTCCTCATGGGAATTTTATTATGTTTTCTGAGCGGTGATGGCAGACCGATTTCTCCCAGTCTCGTGTTTCTCCCGTTCTCTTTTTAGTCTCCCTGTTCCCATTTTCTTCCTCTCCAAAGTAGTACAGTTGCGCGTCACTCCCTCACCAGTTACGTAAAGTCGTTGATTTTCAGTCAAAATTTTGGAGAAGCTCCTCGTTTGTGGTATGAGGGGTTAAAAGTCACTCTCACTGCTTATGACTGTGTCTCAGCTAATGACTGTGTCACTGTCAATGACTGTGTCACTGCAAATGACGACTGTATCATTGTGAATGACCCAGTGAAACTAATCAAATCAGAACATTATGAAGCGTCGTTTCCCACAGCACGAAGACGGCGTTAAAAATGTACCTGAAATCGTACGCACGTGTCATTTCTTCTTACATTGGTGTGACTTTTCCAGACTTCCATATTGCAATACGTTATCGCAATTCAAAATCATTTTTTCTACCCATTCTCACTTACTTTGAAATATAATCAAACTGCTCCTTGAGCGATGGAAACTATATTCAGTTTCACTAACAGAGGTACAACATTTTGTTATATTGTTACATGTATTTGCACACTAAATACAAAACTATTCAAACCTCTTTAGTCAAACATATAACAAGGTGGTTATCCTAATCAGCCAATAAAATCTTTATAGAATCTAAATCTCAACTTTTATTTTCCAACACTTGGATCCATCTTGACCTCTTTAGGAATCCATAAACTAGACATATCTTTAAGGAATTAGCAAAACTTTCAACATTCATTTCGGATTTTTGAAAAAAAAAAATCACATCTTCCACACTACCCCTGCGAACACTTGATGACCTGAGCTTAGAGGTCAGGTCAAGGTCGACCAAAGTTTCATGTGAGGTCTCTAACTGAAGACTAAAAGGTCACTAGTGAGGTCAAGAAAGTCCGCCTTGGTTTCCTGTGACGTAACCAACCGATGACTTAAGGTCAAGAGGAGTGAAGTTCAGCGAGGTCGTGACCTCTTTTCTAAAGAGGTCAGCCGAGATCACGGCAGGTCCAGCGCTCCGCTATGAGGAGACGCAAACCACCAACGTATACCACGAGGCCTGCAGGAGGAGGAAGAGCTGGCGATGAGAAAAATGAGGAAGTGATGATGAGGAACAGCGGGTGGCGTGTGTGTGTGTGTGTGTGTGTGAGGGAGAGGGGGAGGAGGAGGGGAGGATGAGGGCTGCACCTGCAGTAATTACTTCCCTTCATTATGCTCAGCCGGCCCGGCCTTAATTACTAATTATAAATGGCCAGTGAGGAATCTTGAGGCCTGATTTGAACTCCAAACTTGACAGCCAGGATAAGTACCTCGCGCTAACTTAACGTGACACTAACTTATTCTAATCTAACGCGACGCTAACTTATCCTAACTTAACATAATTCTAACTTTACACGATACTAACTAGTCTAACTTAATATGATACTCTGAAAATTAGTTCTCATTAGGAAAGGGATGATTATGGTTGGCAAATTTCTAATCAGTTAGCAAAAAGATAAAACTGATAAGCTTTATGGAAAATACAATCCATTGTCTATCAACGTAAATATGAATTAATTTCTGTCTTTTTCAATAGTAATGATGTGAATTATTGAACAGGAGAAGATCTGTACATAGCATAGGAATGAAGCACACACACACACACACACACACACACACACACACACACACACACACACACATAGACACCTGCTCTTAAAGCTACTAACCACAGATGGTCCGCCACACTGCCCACTGCACCAGCTGTGTGGTGATGATAGTGACGGTGGCGAAGATGGTGTGGTGATAGTGACGGGAGAGATTAGTGTAGTGAAAGTTAGGTGATGGTGAAATCGAGAGAGTGCTAGGTGGGTGCAGCAGCAGAGAGCATCATCACCATCTCAGGAGGAACCCGCTACACTCAGGTAAGGATCTTCTCCCATTTACACCTTCCTATAAAATTTCCAGGGCAGTATACCCCTTCATAGCTATAACAAATGGTGTTACTTCCTGCTGGCTGTTGAGCCGTAGGGAGAGGTGGGAGGGGAGGCGCCTTCTGCTTTACCCTCCTGTTTCCCCTACAGATGAGTTTATGACCTCAGGACACAACATTCCTCCACCAAGGCACTTCCTCCCCTCCCCTTCTGTCCTCCCCTACCTCTTCCTCCCCTCCCCTTCTATCCTCCCCAACCTCTTCCTCCCCTCCCCTTCTATCCTCCCCATCATTGATCCAGACGAGGCAGTAATGGGGCAGCTCAGCTTCGGTGACACAGGCTCACAAAAGCCAGAAAATGGGAAAAGGATTTTGTATCATCCAATAAAAGCCTCCCCCTTACAACCCCCCCCCCCTCCTACCCCCCATTTACCCACCTAAAATCCCTACCAGAGAAAGAGGGGACGGGGTGGCGCAGGGGGCACTCACCAGACCTATGTTCCTGTACGCTGTCATTTACGAAGGTTCGTTCTGTTGGTTCGTTTAGTTCCTTAGTAATAAAATAATGCCGTAATAACAATACAGTAACAATAACACAGTAATAATAATACAACAGTCCCTCAACAGCTCGAGAGAGCAATACATTGATGCAGGCTTTGCTCCTCCGAGCAAATTTATTTCAAGCATGCATTTTATAAGCTTAGAATTGCTGTGCAAATTTATGTACATAAAATCGTCCGAGTAGTGTAAAGTTGTGTATATTGGCGTCAGAAGTTTCCGTTTGGTAAACTTGGGCGGCGTAAACCGTGAAGGAAAGTAAACTGCTCTCCTCATAGACGTTAGCCTCTCCTGCGCGTATTTTGTGGTCTACAAAATTCTGAGTATTTCTCCTCTAAACTGGAAAGGGAGTTCTCGGTGACCGGGGAGATTAATATGGCATCATCTTGACCTAATGAAGACCTGTGAGGTCAAAAGGACGACGAGCACATGAAACACAGTGGAAGAAGAGTTTCCATGGCTTGGCAGGTGCATACGTACAACGAAGGTTATTCCAGTCCCCTGTTGCCTCCATCAGGAGCCTACTGGGGGAGGGGGGAGGGGGGAGCCTGGCCCTAAGGCACGACGGCACGACTACTAGGCACGGAGTGCTGTCCGTCGGGGAAATATAAGCTGGCTCACCACGCTGCCCTCCGGCGACTGGACTGATCACAGGCCAGTAAACAGCGCGAATAAGAAAGAGAGAAAAGAAAAACACCTGCATTCATTAGCTTCATTCATTACCAGCATTCATTGCTATCACTCCCCACCTTACCTAAGATGCATTCAGTACATCCTTCACGCATAATTAATCAGCCTTAATTAGAAGCCTTTGAATAAGTAGGTCTGCATTCATTACTTATTGATGCAGGATATTTGCTATTGCTTGGTGAAATAGCGGTGGCTTTTAACATCTTTAACACGACTGCACGACCCGTGAGCACGACGGTACGACCCTTGAGCACGACGGTACGACCCTTAGGCATGATGACCTGGCCTCTCACCTAACCCTTAAGGGTCAGGTCAAAGACAAGGCCACGATACCTCAGGGTTGCACCGTCCTGCTCAAGGGGTGGTTGTAGCTTAACCAACCCCCCAGACGGTGTAGACGTGGACGCCAGTAGAAGCACTCGTCAGGATGGTTCGTCACCTTGAGTCCGTGTGCGCCAGGATGCTCCAGTGGCTTTGGGTCAGCCGTGACGTCACGTCCCTCTGGTGCGCCCGAATGTCAACATACATATCCAGTGCTCTAAGCTTGTTGCACATAGAAAAAAAAATATCGGTCGGCTGGAAATTTAAAGTACTATTCTATAGTTTCCAGCGACAGTTTCTGGACCTAAGGTAGAAGATGGGAAATCTATTTCAGCAGATGATTATTGTCTCTGGAAAGGAGGTTATATGTGTGTGTTGTAGTCGCCTGTGGCTACCAGATGTCTGGTGGTGTTGTGGTTGTGTCTTGGTTGGTTGTTGGCTGAGGTCGGCGTGAACAGACACAGCCAAAGGTCGGCGGTAATATCTATCAGTTCTCTCTCCTCACGGGGCAAAAGCCACGCCACTTTTGCTGTCAGTAAAGCGTCTTTAACTATTAAAGAAGATATGACCAGCAGTACCCCGGCAGTGACTGTCCCGCCACCAGCAGTGCCCTACCACTGACCCTACACCGCCAGGAGTGTTCCAGCGGTGACTAGTCCATCGGCAGCAGTGACTACGCCAAGCCTGGAGTATACTCCGGGAGGTGTATGCCATATATCATAATGCAAGAAAAAAGGTATGTCTGACCTATTGAAAATGGGGTGTCCTAGCGGGGTATGTTTGGATAACTTTCCTCCGGCTGCCGTTACAGTTCTGCGGTTCCACCACACACCGTAACAAGCCTGGCGGTCACGTGGTTACTGCATTACCGCTTGTCTCAGCGTGAAATCGTCCACACTGGAGTCGTCTGCTGCCTGTGAGGACTGGGACTCCCGTCCAAAGGCAGACCATCCTTCCCTCCTCAGCAACTGCTTCTGGTGTACAAAATATTGATTTGTCTTGCCCTCGGGTTTGGTTCGTTATCGTCGTGACAGACGTACGTAAGGGAAGAGTTTGCCCTAAACATCAGTGCAAACTTCATATGAAAGTAAAACTCAACTGCAATGTCTTATGCTGCTCAGCTACAAAAACAAATAAAATAGAAGATATATCCAAACATGTTTATGGCCATTTGCGAGAACGTACTTATGAAGGAAGAAATATTACAGATTTATCATACCCTCCTGTACTGTTACAACATCTGTTATAAACTCCTGTTCTATAACAAGATCTTTTATACCCTCTTGCACCAACACAAGTTGCATGATGCTCACTTGAGCCTAAATTTAAGAATTTAATGCTCTAAGGACGACACTAAAATTAAATTTTCTTTCCAAGAATTATTTCTTTACTAATCCCCCTGCTTTTAAATGACTGCCATTAAGTGCCACACACACTCACACACACAGCATATATAGTTCCCAACATGTTCAGTTAAAGAGCAAGACTCGTGTGGCATTCAGTAATTTCTTATCTCCCAGAAAGTAAAGGATAAACATGTGAAAAACATTGGAAAGTGAATTTATAACAGAGAGAGAGAGAGAGAGAGAGAGAGAGAGAGAGAGAGAGAGAGAGAGAGAGGTTAATTTACATCAAGTAATTACTGTCCCTGCCTGGAGTAATATGTTAAAAGCCTGGAGACCACCTCAGACAGAGTCTGGCCTGGTAAATGGTTCCAGTATCCTGCATAGCACGGCTGGAACCATGGATGCCTTCCAGGCTCACTGCCTAACTCCTGGCAACACTGTTTGTTTTTCCTACACCCCTTCAGTACGACCCTTGAGTACGGTAGGGTAAGGCTAGGCCATCATATTCGTCGTTCGTACCGTCGCGCTCATGGGTCGTACCGTCGCGCTCAAGGGTCGTACGTCGCGCCCAAGGTTCGTACCGTCGTGCTCAAGGGTCGTAACGTCGTGCTGAATGGCTTACTGTGTGGAAGGGCCGTAGTTTACCATGGGAGAGCCTGATGGCTTACTGTGTGGGAGGACAAATGTTCTGTTCATCTTTAATGTGACGCTGGGATGTGGAGGGTCCCCGTAACACGGGAGCCACTGTACAAAAGGTTCGCTTTAACAAGGATTCACTGTACAGTCGTTCACTATAACAAGGTTATCTATACAGTCGTTCGCTATAGCAAGGCTTCACTATGCAGTCGTTGGCTATAACATGTCTTAAGCGAGTAACGCTGTAAATACTTCACATACAACTCCTACAATAAATACAGACGGTACAGATGAAATACAGTTGAAATACAGTAGGCACGCACGTGCAATACAGTAGCCTTCAAAAGGCCATTGCTGTAGGAAGACGTTGTAAGAGACAAGCAATTCAGCTGAGCCTTTTTTGCATACAGCCGTTGGGTGATTATGTCCTCACTTCACACGTACGACCCTCAAGCACGACATTATAACTCCTGGGTGCTATGGATTGACCTTTGGCCTGACCCACTACCACTTTACCTACGACGACTGTAGTGCCTAGGACCACTGTATCTAGGACCACTGTAGTGCCTAGGACCTGTACCCAGAACCACTGTAAGACTGTTATCACTGTAAACAAGGCAAGACACAGTGTGGTCTGATGCCCGGTACAGTCTTCAGGTTTCGCCTCCACCATTATCACCAGCGTCACGTGATACTGCCAGCCAGAGGGAGACCGGATCTGTGTTGCTTCTGAGGATGCAAATGAGGCACACTGAGAGAGAGAGAGAGACGTTCGTTCCCATTTATGTTTCTTCTTGTCTGTGTTCCATCCAGTCCCTTTCAGCCATTCTCGTTTTGTAATGAGACTGGGAGAGATAATAATCTCACCAGATGTCTCACAGGTCTCGCCCTACCGTCAGGACAAGCCAGGCCACTAGAGCGAAATCAGGGAGAACTCTCCGCCAAGATAGGGAGACAAGAGGAGGAAGGTAGGGAGGCGAATAATATTGACACAGACCCTAGCAGGGTCTCTGAACATACACGGGATGGAGTGTGGCCAGTGTTGGAGGCTGGTGGTGTAGAGAGACTCAGCTGTTGGTGAAGACAAGGGGGGACCCCACACCAGATTTTCTTGATGATCCATAAGTTGACTCAGAGCAGAATGGTGCAAAGGGGAATTTGTAACGTTTACAGCCGCTGTGGGCAGTGGGCTCGGTGTGGGAACGTTCATGGCAGGTGGGCCACTGAGAACGTTTACTGACGGCTGGCCAATGGGAGGGGGGGAAACGTTTACGACGGTTGGACGAGATAACTGGAGCGACCGGTCGGATACAGAGGACAGCCATAACGGCCGGGGAACGAGGGGCCGGATTAATGGAGCAGCCAGATGGTGCAGGGAGAGCCGGCACGGGGGCAGGGACGGGGGAGGGAAGCCGCAGACCTCAACAGCCAGCAGTGTGGCGTGTGGGCAACCTCAGACGACGTCAGCACCACCCACGTCACCACTCCTGCACCACACTCTTCACAGCCACAGTGGCGGTACCCGTCATGGCTGGAGCAAGACCACACCCCACTCCTACAGCCACAGGAACGCTGCACGCCCACAGGGCCATAATCCCTCCAGGTTTATGTTTCAACATTCCTGTTGCCCAAAGCCTTCAGCCTCGCCGTCACTCGCGCGGTCCCGGGAGTCTTCGCCTCCACAAACCCTCAGCATTACAGAATCCAGAAATATAAAAGTTCCTTAAATCCCAGAGCCAATATTTTATTACCGCTGGGGTTAAACTATAACTGGACTATTTCACATCGTCAGGACGAGCAAGTTCTCCATTCTGCACGACTCACTCTTTCTATAACCTTCCACATAACAGCTCCACAACATCACAACTCCGCCACACATCACAATCCCTCCACGTCACGACCTCGCCTCTCACAACTCCACCAGATCACAACCCCATCGCTTCACAATTCCACCACATCATAACCCCCATCGCATCACAACTCCGCCAAATTACAACCCCGCGAATCACAAGCCCATCACATCACAACCCCAGCACACTACATTCTCGGGGTCCTTTAACCTCCAAACCACCACACACGGTCTCTCCACCTCAACCGTCTCATGACCTCAAAACCCCTGAGCTTGAGACACAGTCATACGGGCCTTCAGCCTCAATCAACCCATCATCAATTACTCCCTCTAGCCCCCTTCGTCAAATTGCTCCCTCCGTCCTCCACCATCATCTGTTTCCTCCACCAGGTGATGAAGTACCTGGTAAATCCGGCAGGGGATCATACATCAAGGAAATCCAGTCATTTAACTCCAATGTTTCTGAGGTAAATCCCCTCCCTCTCCTAGGGATTCAAGGGATTAACTTGCCTGACAGTGATAGAGGAATTTGTCCAGCACCCCAGACGCCTCCTACATCCCTAATCCCTGGTAAATCCCCCAGATAACTCGTGTGTAAATCATCTCATGTCCTTCCATGAAGATCCTGGAAATCAACTGTTTCCTGGCGTCGAGTGAAGTATTTGTTTAACCCACAGACCAGCGCCTCGAGTCCCCTAATCCTACAGCAGATCCTGCAGGATTAATCTAGAAATCTTCTCCATCCAAAGATCTTAATCCTACGGGCCAGGGACGACTCGACCCGGGCGAAGTAAGATCACGAGTCGACAGTCCAGGACCTGGACAGGTGGACGACATGCACGACTTGGAGGGAGTCGTCACGACAATCGACTGGAATAGGACTTCATTCTTGTCGTCCTGAAAGACTGTAGAGGGAGGGGGGTGACTGTGAGGCGACAGCTGGTGTTGGAAGACGTGCCGTTGCCGGGGGTGTGGGCCAGGTGTCCCAGGAGGGGAGGAGTGATGGCCCACGGGAGTCGAGCCGGTGCTGGCGAGGGTGGTCAGGCCGAGGAACACCGCCCGCAGTGGCAATCCACGGACGCAGGTAGACTGGCACAGAGACGATGTTACTTATGGCTCCTTCCTGGCGAGATATATCTTGTTGCATTCGTGCATTGAGGAAAAAAAATAGAGAGGGAAGAGTGGAAAACTTTTGGAAAGTTTTGATGAAGTTTTGGCAAACAGCCGATCAGCTTAGCAACAACAATATCATCAAAGAAAACGATCTTTTCCTGCAGGTTTCAAGTGACACTATTAAAACTTCAGAGGAACAAGTTCTGCTTTCTCATTTTTTTTTCCAGTCATCGTAGTTTTCCAATATCTACTCTTTTATTTTCCCTCTTCACTCTGATTGTTTTCATCCTTCACCTCTACTCCCACTGGTTTTTGTAACCTTTCCAGTAAAGGTCAAAATTCTATGTCTCTCTCTCTCCCTCGTTCAGTTTGTATATTACAGTCGGATCTCTGCAGGATTCTGTTCCCTCAGAAATAGAGCAGACGCAGATGAAATGAGTCATGTACTCTCAGTTTGGATTCAGTTGAAAAATATCAAACATTATTTTTGGATGTTTCAGATGTTCCCTGAAGACCTCCAGCGGGGACGATGTTTGCAACACAGCGTCAACACTGATCAACATCATCATCGCCCAACACTGACGAACCACCTGGCTTGCCATTTGACTCAAGTAAACAAAAAGCAGTACACATCCACAGGTTCTGTAAACAAGTTTGTTCACGGGCCTTCGAGTTGTTTACTTTGAAATGTTTTCATTCCGTGTGGCTGAGTCGGTATTTTGTGTCGTGAGGAGGGAGAGAGGAAGGTTGACTCCGCTGTTTGTTCCTGCAGATGGGATTATTCATGACGGGTCCAGAAGGGCCTCACCTTTGTCCATGATTACATTACTCGTCTGACGGCTATTGTGGTAATGTTACACGTGCCTTCTCCCCCGCTGAGCCACTTGCACTGTGGTAACCTGTGGCGGAGTCTCACAGAGAGACAAGGTCCAACACAGGAAACAAACAATACTTTCGCAAAAAAAGAAAAAAAGATTCAACAAATCCAGAAAAAAAAGACATTGAATCAGGGCCAAGAACAGGGCAACAGAATGTCGAATAACTGGATAACAATGAACATCGAGTGTTTATGAACACATCTGCCTCCCACTGCATCCTGCTGTCTGCTTTTCTGTACGTGTTCCTGTGGTCTGTGTCCCTTACCCACTCCAGACATACACACACACACGCTTACAAAGTGAAAATATAATGCAATTTCATGCAGAAGACACCACTACAGCAGGTACGCTGGCGGCAGCTGACCAATAGCAGCACGGGGTGAGGAGAACAAATGGCCAATAGGAGGGGAGGAAAGGGAGGAGGACGGAGCGATAGAGAGACGCGGACGACAGAGGTAATCAGGGCGGGTAGTGATGACGTCACAACATGGGGACAGATGGTCACATTGTCGGCGGCATCAACACAAGCAACACAAGCAACCGACACGGCCGACTGACACTAGCTACACTAGGCCCGAGACACACGGCAGCAACACACTCGCGCAATACCAGCAGTCGGGAAAATGCCAGCAATACGAGGACGAGCGACGCAAACAAACGGGGCGTTTTTTTTATTTTTTTTTTTGCCGACAATTTCGAGGTAGGAAACACCTGACTTTCCCTGGCCAGTGGGAACACACCCGCCAGGCCCCGTACACCCGACACCCGCCTCTGTACACACCCGACACACGTGACAGAGAAAGCAAAGATGTAGCCAGTAACCAAGCCTCTAGGTGTAGTGATTAGCACTGCTGGCTGAGAGAGAGAGAGAGAGAGAGAGAGAGAGAGAGAGAGAGAGAGAGAGAGAGTTTCACATCACCTGCTTCTCCAGCCTGACCTGTCATTAAGTGTATGAGTGTGTATGTACGTATTTAAACACGTATCTATACACACTGCTCTGGCTGGGTGTGTGTGTGGGTGTGCAGACGTGTGTGTATAAGGACGAGAGAGCAGTCAGGCTCCACAAATGAACTGCCAACAATATGAGGGAGATTTTGGCCACACGTGAAAACATAAACAGAGATATGTAAATGAGATAGTGGCCAGAGTGAGCCTGGAACACCCCGGTACGAGCGCGGCCGGAGGGAACCGGGAACGTACCGGTGAGAGTGTGGCTAGAGGGAGCCGGGAACCGGAAATGTACCAGTGAAAAATTACCTAAAATAATCAAACGAGCCGTGTCGTGTGTTTTACATTCACTGGTTAGTTTTACTCATTCTTTTTCAACTCAGTTGTTTGTTGTGACGCAGCAGTTTGTGTGGTGCATCATGTATGACCTTATGGGTCAGAAACACACACACACACACACACACACCGTAGTGGAGTGATATGTGTGTGTGTGTGTGTGTGGTATGGAGGTCCAGCTGAGTGTGGGAACCTTCTGCTGTGGGAGGATCTGGCTGGGTGTGGGTGTGCGCTGTAGGGGAAGCCAATCAGCGGGCCGCACGTCATCAAGCACCAGAGAAAACCATTAAACCGATCAAGATGGCGGCGTGGGGTGGTGGTGGTGGGGGGGGGGTGCAGCAGCTGGGGGGTGTGGAAAGGGGGAAGGGGGGTTAAGTCTATACAGGCCGGAATCTCCCCATCACATACTTTCCCATGGAAAATATGCGAAAAGAGATTAGGGAGGCGTGTAGCCCCACAGCCGCTGGTGGGGTGTCGCTGTGGCTGTGGGGGTGGGCTGTGAGGTGTGGGCTGAGTTGGGTGAGGCGCTCATAGTCATAACCAGGAAGATGAGTTCGTGAGGTGAGTGTGAACACGATGATCCATATATCCAGACCTGCGTATGCATGTATGTACGTTGGTTTCTATGCAAGATATTCCTATCAGACGACCTGGAGAGGACAAATCCTTGTGTCAGTCACGTCTACCCCGAGTGAGGGGAAGAAGACAGGTATAGACAATCAGAGGTCATGAGGGATTGATCTGAATTTTTCGCAGGTTTGTACAGCTGACTCTTAGCGATGGAACGGTCATAGGAATCGGGAAAGACGGATGGAAATTCCACTACCTCGCTGTAGAATGGAAGAAGGAGGCATCACAACGGTCCATCCCCGTGTGTCCGGCCTCCAAACAGAAACTATAGGAAGCAGCAGCCAAACTCGTGTATATATTTCACATTACCAACAGCCTTCACATCTATATTTCAGACAATGTTTCTTACAACAGTTCCCGTCAAAACCTTTCGCTAGTGTCCCCCCTCCTCGCCAAGTGCGAACACTGTACACACTTCTCTTCTAGACCAACTCTACGCGAACGGAACAGGACTGCAATCCTCCAGGCACGTAATATGGCATCACTTGAACCCCCAGGGTCGCCTCGGGAGCCAAGATCAACATTTCCTGTTGTCATTCACCGCCGGACGCTGGCGGGTAGACGTGTCCGTTACCAGACCCAGGAGAACTGCACAATACCAGCCGATACCACAGTACCAGGCTAGCTGTATGGTACCCTACTCCCCTCCCCGGCCGTGATGATGGTCATCGTACCAGGCTGTGGCCAGGTGGTGACCGGCAGGTACATGGCGTAGGGCCCAGGCCGCCATATTGGCACTCTGAGACCCACATGTCGGCGCCATCTTTGTCCCCTGACAGCGGGGTTAGATTAACATTCCCCGCAGACCTTTACTGCAACAGAAATTAATTCTCTCCACAAAAAGCGAGTCTTCTTTTTTTTTTTCTTTCCTTGGACTGACTGCGTCTCTGGCCCCACATGTCGATGGGGCTGAACACCCCCCATCTCCCCCTCCTCTAGATCGGTCAGGGAGCTGGTCTCTGCTTCTGTCACGAGGTCTTCTACAAAGAGAGGACCATGTCAGCTGATGTGCCAGACGCCATTGCTGTTTGTTTACATTTTCACCACACTGTGTAACCCGTCAATAGCGAACCTCCCGCTTGACGCCTTCTGTCGCTCCCCGTCCTCTCCTCCCGCCATACTGACCAGGTCCTCCCGTCCCCTCTGTTGAGACTTGAGAGACACTCCGCCTGCCACAACACTCTCTGTTGACATTCACTTTACATCAGCTGCTGCGCTGGCCGGGTGGTGACGTCGCGGTCTGTATCCTCCAGCCTGGTGGGTAGTGACGTCACGGTCTGTATTCTCCAACGAGACTGGAAGTGACCCTCTTTCCTCCTCGCCCCCTCTTCCCTCTCACTACCCCTCTCCCTTTTCCCTTCCCACCACTCCCTCTCTCCCTCCCGCCCACAGCGTTATTCTCCCTTCAAGAGCCATGATCCCTCCCACATTACTGGGGGGGGGAGGGGAGGAGGTGCTCATCCAATCATCTTCAAAACATGAATATTTACGGCGGGTTGATTACACTACGCGGAAGAAAGAATTTGTGGTTACCTTCTCTCCAAAACACAACTCCAATATGGAGCCAGAAAAACCTCCACAATTTTCAGATGTTTTCCATCAAAACGATTTTTCCCGTAGACGGTGAGACACTCCTGAGCCTCCCCCCCACCCACACACACACGGCTAAAAAGTAGCTTGGCTCCTTCTTTCGATAATGGGTTCTACAACTCTTGGAAATTCGAACTCTACAACTCTAGCGTTCTGACAGTAAAACGACACTGTCATAAAAAGTCTCTGGTATATACAGGAAAGCCGGTCCCTGCGGCACGCCACTTGTCACGGCTGACCACTCTGAGGCCTGGTCGTTAATCACTACACTTTCTTTACTGCCAGTTTCCTAACCACCGAAGTACAACGATGGCAATTCGACCACTACTCTTTCTTTGTGGCCGGTCAAACAACTTTCTAACCACTAAGTACAAAGATGGAGACCAGCTCGATTACACCAGCTGAGTTCCCCAGGGACTCGTGATTGTCGGCGACAGTAAACAGAAGCCGACAAGGACATATAACTGACTGACACTACTTCAAAAGTGAAATAAAAGTCGCAAATAAACTTGTAAGATAAAATCTCTTCATGATGAAAACTGCGTTCTTATACATATATATCGTCTCTCTTGGCAAACAGTTTGCAAAAAAATATCATAGAGGAGTGGAATATATTCCCAGAATAGTTGCTGCGCAGAAGAAAGAAATTGAATTCGGTGTTGGATGCAAGTGGATGGGAAGATTGTCTTGATTTGACAAGGAGGATTCACAGGGAACTGTGCAGGAGACGAGGGCTGGATGAGGAGGGAGGGTGAAGCATCACAGGGGTCATCCCTGGAGAGGGAGAGAGAGAGAGAGAGAGAGAGAGAGAGAGAGAGAGAGAGAGAGAGAGAATATGTTATATAATAAACAATGTTCAGGAGGTGTTGCTCCACCACTGTACAACTCCGACCTAGGCAGAACAAATAGGTAATTACAAAACGTAATTACAATAGGTAGCTACAATAGGTAATTACAAAGAGGTAATTACAATAGGTAATTACCTACATATGGAAATAATAAAAAGCCGTATTCATGAGCCAATACTGAACATTTTATGGAGCTTTCCTAATTGAATACAAATATGCAAGAACAAATATTTACATATTGCAAACAAACAAATATAAACTCTTCCATTACCGTTGTTTGTAAAGAGAAGGCACTTCACTTTAAACCTCTAATATGTATACATATATATATATATATATATATATATATGGCTATATCATTCACACTTCCCAAGCACCTTGTTCGGCCCAACGTAAATACATTACAAAGACACTGAACGCAACACAACACATCCTGAAAGAATGATACTTCGCGATGCAACACAACAGACTTCGAGAGAACACAGTGCAACAGAACTCCAACATGGTACAAAACAGTGCAACGCCAGGATGCAACACACTACAACACAATATAACACACTTGAACACAACGAAACAGACCGCAACACAAGACAGTATACTACAAAGGAACACATCACAACACAACACACTGCAGGACAGCAGAATACAGTACAACACTGTAAAACAATACAACAGACAGCAACATAACACAACACAGTGTTACTCTGAATGGTTGTACCATCATCTGTTTGGCTTAAAACATTCTCATGAAACACAAACAGGACGACCGTTCCATCTGTGTACTGTTGTTCTTGCCCGTCTCTTATGCACTGTTCTGTCTTCCGGCGCCTGTTCCTTGAGTACTGTTCCTCCCGTTCGTCTGTTGAACACTGTCCCATCCGTTGAGACCTGTTCCTTGTGTACTGTTGTTCCCGTTCGTCTGTTGTACATCCTTCCACCTGTACAACATCCGCCCCATCCGTACACCAGGTCATTTAAGTAACTCTCGTATGGCAACACCTCCTGCAGGCCAGGCTGGGGTAATCTTGATTCCCACTGTAACAAATTAATATTTGTTTTTGTCTCTTTTCTGTGATCTTACTCAATAAGAAATACATACAAGACTTTGATATGCTGTTGGATGAAGTGCCAGGCTCTGTCGGGCAAGAGGAGGCGTCCGTAGCAACCGGTCCCGGCTCTACTGTGATGAATATCAAATGAGATTTTTCTTTAAATTTCTGAGTCGTGTTTTAATCTCATAAAATGACCTCATCTTTTCGTTTTCAATTTTCTCGTCCGATTCGCTCCACCGAACATGTTAATGAATAATTGATTTTTGATACTTTTTTCCCTTCCTGTATTTTTTAATATAAAAAGCTTCGTTAAGTTGATATGAGAGCTGCAATGGTCTCTCATCCAGCGACAAGCTGGAGGCCATTAACCTATGGCCTTTGATAAGCTCAGGGTCATTAACCTCTGACCTTTAAGGGGATAATGGCCTTCAACCTCCTTCTCTTGACAGGCTGGATGGAGACTATCACCTCAGACCATTGAGAGGTTAGAGGCCATTAACCTTTGACCTTTCACAGGCTAAGGGCCATTAACCGCCGACCTTTGACAGGCTGGAAGGGTAACGACGTCAGACCTCTGACGAGGGGGAGGAGGGGGGTGATAACTCTCCTCCAGTCGTGCAAAAATCAATCTTTAAGTCGCAAAATTTAGGATAAGAGAGCCATGTCGGTAAATATTTTGCTTCCCAAAACATGTAACGCATTTGGGGTTTTCTCTCTGAGGACAGACAGTGAGGCGGTAGTGCCGGGCCTGATACTCCCAGGATGGTCTGTGTGAGGAATTTAGGGTTTCTGCTCCTCCGGGTCTCTACGGTACCTCGCTGAGAGACCCTTCAGCACTCCACTGGACCAATCTGGACCGTCAGCATTCCCCTGGACCAATGTCATTATCTCTTTAGCTCTTTTCAGTATCGTCATTTTTTTTTTCTTTTTTTCCTAATTCAAAATCGTTTCTATATCAATGAAACCTGTTATTCTAATTTCCATTTTTATTGGAAACAGGATATGGGTTCCCAACTGCTTTGTGATTCAATTAATGCCTTGTAAATGGTCTGTCTTTCCATTAACCTGCAAAGGGTCGGTTCCATTTTGGGGAAAAGCAGAAAACTGGTTTAGATTTTTGTCTCGTTTTTGAAAACTTTCCCGAGAACTTAAAAGAGAACGCTGGTTACAGCCCCTCGCTCGTCACTGAAGCCATTATTACAGACATTACAGATTTTTTTACGAGTTTCCATTCTCAACAGAGAGAGAGAGAGAGAGAGAGAGAGAGAGAGAGAGAGAGAGAGAGAGAGAGAGAGAGAGAGAGAGAGAG
>JAYMFT010010884.1:0-16879 GCA_038088735.1 Panulirus argus
AGATTGATGTGGGTAAAACTGAAAGTGGATGGTGAGAGATGGGTGATCATTAGTGCTTATGCACCTGGTCTTGAGAAAAAAGATCTTGAGTGGCAAGTGCTCTGGGAGCAGCTGAGTGTGTGTTTCAGCAGTTTTGGTGCACGAGACCAGGTATTAGTGATGGGTGATTTAATTGCGAAGGTGAGTAATGTGGCAGTTGAGGGTACAATTGGTGCACATGGGGTATTAAGTGTTGTGAATGGAAATGTTGAAGAGCTTGTGGATTTGTGTGCTGCAAAAAGACGTGATTGGGAATACTTGATTTATAAAGAGGAAGGAACAGTGTGATTTCAGGAGTAGTAGAGGATGTGAAGAATGTATGTGAGAGAAATACTTAGAAAAGTAGAGGGATTAGTTTTTGGTATATATGGATCCGGAGAAGGCATGTAATAGGGTTGAAACAAATGCTTTGTGGAAGTTTTTACGAACATATAGGATGGGAGGAAAGCTGTTAGCAGCAGACAGGAGCTTTTATGAAAGAGTAAGGCATGTATATGGGAGGTAGTGGGGATGAATGGTTCCTGATGAAGGAAGGTCTGCAACTGGTTTGTGTGATGTGTAATTTGTTGATGGATGGGATGGTGAGAGAGTAAATACAAAAGCCTTGGAGAGAGGGGCAGGTATGCAGTCGGTAGGGGATGAGTGGGCTTGGAAAGTGTCATTAGTTGTTTGCTGATGACTTGACTTTGGTGGCAGATTCGAGTTAGAAAATATGGAAGTTGGTGTCTGCATTTGGGAGAGTGTGTGAAAGGAGAAAGTTGAAGGTAAACATTATTAAAAGTAAGGTTACTAGATTTATCATTGCAAAGAGACAAGTTATGTCGGGTGTGAGTTTGAATGGGGAAAAATTGGAGGATATGAAGCGTTGTAGATACCTGGGAGTGGACCTGGCAGTGAATGGTACCACAGAATTGGAGGTGAGTCATGAAGTGAGTGAGGGAGCAAAGGTTTTGGAAGCACTGAGGAATGTGTAGAAAGAGAGGTTGCTCTATGTGAGGGCAAAAATGGGTACATTTGAAAGTATAGTAGTGCCACCAATGTTGTATGGGTGTCAGGAATGGGATGTACATGAAAATATATGGAAGAGAATTAATGTGTTGGAAATGAAATGTTCGAAGACAATTTGTAGGGTAAGGAGGATTGATCGATTAAGTTAGGATAGGGTAAGAGAGAAGTGTGGTAATAAGCAGAGTATGGTTGAGAGAAATGAAGATTGTGTGCTGAATTGGTTTGGATATATGGAAAGAATGAGTGAGGAGAGGTTGAAAAAGAGCATATATAAGCTTGAGGTGGAGGGGAAAAGGATATCACATAGGAGATGGAAGGATGGAGTGAAGATTTTAAGTGCTTAGGTTCCAAACATGCAAGAGGGTGAAAGGCATGCATGGGATTGAGTGAATTGGAGTGACATGGTATACAAGGGGCAATGTGCTGTCATTGGACTATACCAGGGCATATGAAGCAGCTGAAGGAAACCACAGAAAGGTCTGAGGGGCCTATCTATGGTTAAGGAGCTGTTTTCATTTTATTACAAATGACATTTAGAGAATGAATGTGAATGAATGAGGCCTTTTTGCTGATGCTGCCTTGCTAATGCAGGAAACTGCCAACAACTATGAAAGAAAGATATTTACATAAATTTTAACTGCACCAAGTTGTCAGAGGTCTTGTGACTTAATCCAGTTTTGTGTGCCTGCCCTCACACTACAGTTATGCAAATTTAATCATATACTGACATTTGCATTAAGACGTGGTGTAGCAGTTAACGTTCCTGACCATGATACATTCAGGGGCCGCCCAGGTTCCTGGTTGTGGCAGTTTGTTCGAAGTCAACCCAGCTGTTCATCCAACCTTAGGAGTTGGTCTATAAAATGGGTACCTGGCTTAGGCTATAGTATATATATACTGTATAGTGTTAATGAGATGGCCTTGATCAGTGCCTCAGCTGCCCATGCTGTCTCAGCTTACAAAAAGAAAATATATACATAAATAGAAATATTGTGTTCATAAAGACCAGTATATTTTGAGCAGATTTGTTTTAGTTATCTGGCCATAGATAGATGAAACCTGAACTGAAAACATGAAAATAAATGTTTTACTTTTGAATTATTATGAATTTCTTCCTTTAGACTTTACAGTACATGTTCCTTATACATTTAGTTGATAGGATTATGTTTGAAATCTCATCATTATTTTGCAGGTGTTCATGCTGTGTGCAACACAGCACATGTGGATTTGGCCAGAAAAGCAGATGGATTGTTTTATGACCCTAACAGAATCACACATCATCTCAATTACTTCTTTAAAAAGGCTAATGCTGATATCAGGTAAGGCTTCTTTTTGACCTTTAGCATATCAATTTAATTTTAATTCTGTTAATAAATGTATATAAATGTATATATTCCCTAATGATGTGAAGTATAAAGGTACTACATTCATAGTTTCATTGCTTCCTTCAAAGTTGTGTGTGGAGAATAAGACTGTATCCACACTGTATCAGCTGGTGCAAGGTAATTCATATTCATGGATAGAATTGCATTTAGAATATTGGGCAACTAGTTTATTCCATTGTTCATCCTGGCACTTTAATTACTTATTCTTTCACCTTCTGTCAATGTGACTGTGAATTCTAATTTCTTTGTATACTTAGTATTGTGCAGTTTACACATTCCTCCTTTCTGCATTTTCTTGATATTGACTTTCCATCTAAGAAGGCTTTTTCTATGGTACTCTTACAAGATGTTTTCTTTTCTTATCAGTCTGTCCACAAGCATGAGGTATTGTTAAGGAAATTCAGGATAATGATCATCATACCCTATCTTTCTGGTGAGGAAACACTGTCACTGTTATCCCATCTAGATAACTGCAGCTTTCACATTTTGGGTCAACCTACAGTCAATGAGAGACTTACACAAAGATGTCTTTGACTTTCTCACTCGTAGCTGCCCGATAGCTCTAAATTCGTTTGGATGACACTTAGGCCAGATGTCTTCTGTGAAACTTCCTTTTGTACTATAGATTATTATCCTTTTACTTTTTCCTTCTTTCGTGATTTGGCTCTATTAACTGTTTGGTGTACTGTAATGGTGCCTTAGTTATTATTTCAGAATGCATGTATATACAATAGTTCTGGAAATTATCAAGGCGAATGGCATGTTGATTCCAAGATTCAGGTGTGGCTCCACCTCTCCCACATCATGTTTCTTCTTAGGGTGTTTCAATGTGTTTGGATGTAACCAAGATGAGAAGAAAGGAGAGGTAGGTAGTATGTTTCAGGAAAGGAACCTGAATGTCCTGGCATTGAGTGAAACACAACTCAAGAGTAAAGGGGAATACTTTGAGAATATTTTACGAGTAAAGTCAGAGGTTGGTGTGAGGGCAAAAGCTAAGGAAGGGTTAGCATTACTTCTGAAGCTGGAGAATGGTTGATGAATTTCTTAGGAGTAAAGTCAGGGGTTGGTGGGAGGGCAGAAGCTGAGAAAAGGGTAGCATTTTCCACTGAAGCATGAATTGTGGAAATGTGTGATTGTAAGAAGGTGATTTCCGGACTGATATGGACAAAAATGAAAGTAGATTGCAAGAGACAGGTGATTACTAGTGCTTATGGACCTGGCCAAGAGAAGAAAGATCATGAGAGGCAAGTAATACTTTGGCTTTTGCTCCTGAGAGTTGGCTGTTTGTGTGCTCCCACCACTAGCTAGATCATGCAATACTCGGCAAGCTGCTGCGTAACATGATTATTGTGTGGCCATTGGCAACTCAAGGGTGTGCCGTTTTGATAACTGCTTCTTTCCCTAAACGTTGAAGCTTTGGAGCTCTCTACCTTCTCATGTCTTTCTCAATAACTATGACCTAGCTCATTTCAAGAGACAGGTCTTTCACTTTCTCAAAAATTTGTAAATACTTTCCCCATCCTTTTTTCTCGTTTCTTAATTCTCTCTATTCTTCAGTTAGAGCCCAGCCTTGATGTGGACTTTAGTTCATGACTGGAGCCATCAACATCAAAAAAAAAAAAAAAGTGTTTTTGGAGTAGCTGAGTGAGTGTGTCAGCAGTTTGATGCAAGACACTGGGTATTAGTGATGGGTAATTTGAATAGTAAGGCAAGTAATGTGGCATAGGGGGCATAGGGTATTCAGCAGTATGAATGCTCATGGAGAACAGCTTGTGGAGTTGCAATCTGAAAAAGGATTAGTAATTGAGAATACCTGTTTTAAAAGGAGGAACGTATGCAATTACGGTAATCTCTTGATTTAATGGATTAATTGGGGGGGGTGTCTGTTAATGACAAAAGTCCGTTAAGTTGAACGTAGCCACTTTTTGATACAATATGGAGGAATACAATATACAGTTCACACGCTTTCTTTTAACTCCTCTGTCACTTGATGCCATCATGAATTGTAAGGATTGGAAAATTATTAAATAAATAAAGTCACAATTAGTCACAATTCTCTGTTTACAACCTGACTGCACAATAGCTTGAGGCAGACTAAGACCAAAATAAAGTGAGTATACCCCACACTACCATAAACAAGTGTGATATGAAATGCACATAATGTGTTTTATGAATTTTTTTTCTATTAACATTAATTAATGTATTATTATTTGCCTGGTCCGTTAAATCTGAAATCCATTATATTGGGGTCTGTTAAATCGAGAGATTACTGTATTATAAGTATATGAGTAGGAAAGATGGTCATTGGATGTTATTGAAATACATACAGATTGATAGGCATGCAAAATGGAGTCTCTTGAATGTGAATGAACTGAGAGGGCAGGTGGTGGGATGTCTTATCATTACCTGGTGGAGGTAAGGGTTAAAATTTTTTGAGTTTTTCTTTAAAGAGGAAACAATATGGGTGAGAGTAAGTGAGCTTGGAAAAGGTTCTTTGGTGAAGAAATACCAGAAGAGATTGAATGCAGAATGACAAAGGGTGAGAGTAAATGAAGCTATGGGAGTGGATGAGGAATAGGGGTTATTTAGGGAAGCAGTGCTGGCATGTGCGAGAGAAGCATGTGGCAAGAATAAGGTGGGAGGTATGCAGGTTCGAAAGGGTAGTGAATGGTGGGATGATGAAGTAAAATGGCTAGTAAAACAGGTGAGAAAGGTATTGGGGTTGTACTTATAGAGAAAGAGTGCAAATGATTGGGAGATGTATAAGAGATGGCAACAGGTGATCAAGATGAAGGAGCTGGGTTTGAAACAGAAGGCAAGTGAGAGCTGGGATTAATGAATATCAGTAAACTTTAGGGAGAATATGATGATTTAGAAAGAAGTTGGTAATGTGAGAAAAACAAAAGGACAAATGGGAATTTCATTGTAGGGGCAGCAAATGGGGATGTGGTAACAGGTAGTGATGAGTTGAGGAAATGGCATGAACATTTTGAAAGATTGTTGAATGTATTTGATGATAGGGAGGTGGGTGTAGGGTGTTTGGGTCAGGGAGGTATGCAAAGTGATAGTCATGAAAAGCAGTTTGGTGAAGAGAGAAGAGTTGGTGAAAGCTGTGCTTGAGATAGAATTTGGCAAGGCAGCATATGTGGATGGTACTTAAGAAAGGAGGTGACTGTGTAGTTGATTGGTTATTTAATATTTTCTCTGCTCTGTATGTATGGATCATGGAGAGGTGCTTGAGGATTGGTGGAGTACATGTATAGTACTATTATATAAAGGCAGGGGGGGACAAAGGTGAGTGTTTGAACTACAGGAGTATAAGTTTGTTGAGTGTTCCTGGTAAGATGCATGTAAGAGGTGATTAAGAGGGTAGAGGCATATCCAGAGAAGCAGATTGGAGAAGAATAACTTAGTTTTAGGAGTGTTAGAGGATGTGTGGATCAGGTGTTTGCTGTGAGGAGTATGTGTTAGAAATACGTAGAGAAATAGTAGTATTTTTATGTGACATTTATGGATCTGGAGAAAGCATGTGAGAGTTAATAGAGGTACCATGTGTAAGGTCTTCTGACTATAAGCATGGAAGGAAAGCTACTAGAAACAATGGGAAGTTTATATCAAGAGTGCAAGACATTTATATAAATGGGAAGAGAGGAGAGTGAGTGGTTCCAGTTGAAGTTTGGTGTGTGGCAGGAATATATGATGTCACCATGGATGTTTGATTTTGTTTATGGATGGGTTAGTGAGGCAGGTAAATGCAAGGGTCTTAGAGAGAGGGGTGATTATGCAGTCTGTAGGGAATAAGATGGGGCCTGGAAAGTGAGTCAGTTGTTGTTTGCTGGTGACGGCACTGTTTGCAGATTCAGATGAGAATCTGCAGAAGTTGGTGACTGTGTTTTAGAGAGTGTGTGAAAGGAGGAAGCAGAGAGTAAATGTGAGTAAAAGTACGGTTTGTAGTTATTACAGGGCAGATGGACAGGTTAGCTGGTTTGTGAGTTTGAATGAAGAAAACTTGTAGGAAGTGAAGCATTTTAGATATCTAGGAGTGGACATGGCAGTGATTGGAACCATGGAAATGTAGGTGAGTCATAGAGTTGGTTAGGTGGAGAAGGTTCTTGGGGCACTGAGGAATTTATGGAGAGGTCATTATCTGGGAGGGTGAAATTGGGTATGTTTGAAGGTATAGTAGACCCAGTGATGATGGGCCATAGATGAGAATGTGTGGAGGAAAGTGGATGTTTTTGGAAATGAAACATTTGAGGACAGTATATGATATTAGGCAGTTTGATCAAGTAAGTAATAAAATGATAAGAGAGAGGTGCGGTAATGATAAGACTGTGGTTGAGACAGCAGACATGGTTTAGACATATAGAATGAATAAGTTGACAAATAGGATATATGTGTCAGAAGGGGAAAAAGAAGGGGGAGGCCAAATAAGATGAAAGGATGGAGTGAATAATGTTTTGAGTTGTTAGTGTCTGAACATGCTAGAGGGTGAAAGGCATGCAGGAGATAGAGGGAACTGGAGCAGTTTGGTATACTGTGGATGATGTGCTGTCAGTGGACTGAACCAGGGTATATGAAGCAGCTTGGGGGAACCAGAGAAGGTCTGTAGGGCCTGTTTGTGGATTGGGGACTGTAGTTTTGGTGCACTGCACATGACAGCTAGAGAATGGATGCGAGTGACTGAAGTCTTTCTTCCTGTGTTTCTGGCACTACCTCCCAAGTGTGGGAAATAGCAGACAGGTATGAAAGAAAAGAAAGACATTTTATATATATGTATATATATTGGACATATGAAGAGAACAAGTGATGAAAAGTTGACAAAGAGGATATATGCATCAGAAGTGGAGGGAACAAGGAGAACCGAGAGACTAATTTAGAGACGGAAGGATGGAGTGAAAAAGATTTTGAGCAATCAGGGCCTGAACATACAGGAGGGTGAAAGGCATACGTGGGATAGAGTGAAGTAAAACAATGTGGTATACTGGGGTCGATGTGCTGTCAGTTGGCTGAACCAGGGCATGTGAAGTGTCTGGGATAAACTATGGATAGTTCTGTGGGCCTGGATGTGGATAGGGAACTGTGGTTTCGGTGCATTACACAGTGTGACAGCTAGAGAATGGATGTGAGTGAATGTGGACTTTCTTCGTCTGTTTGCTAACGGTGATCAAGCTTGAAAATAAAAGTATATGTATAACTTTATTTACTTTCCTGAGCTAGGGTGAGAAAGAATTCTATCTATGTATTCCCTGCATGTTGTATCTCAGTTTCTGAAAGAGAAAACAGAAGGTACCTGGCAGGGAGTGCTCATCCTCCTCTAAGGCATAGGCTAGGTTGTCTAAACAAGTCTGGATGTAACCAAGATGAGAAGAGAAGAGAGATAGGTAGTATGTTTGAAGAAAGAAACCTGGGTGTTCTGGTGCTGAGTGAAACAAAACTCAAGAATAATGGGGAAGAATGGTTTGGAAATGTTTTAAGAGTAAAGTCAGGGATTGATGAGAGGACAAGAGCAAAGGAGGAGGTTGCACTACTCATGAAGCAGGAGTTCTGGGAGTGTGTGAAAGATTTTGAGAAAGTAAGTTCTAGACATAAGTGGGTAAAACTGAAAGTAGATGGTAAGATATGGGTGATTATTAGTGCTTATGCACCTAGCCATAAGAAGAAAGATTGTGAGAGGCACGTGTTTTGGAAGCAGCTGAGTGAGTGTGTCAGTAGTTTTGATGTAAGAGAATTGGCATCGGTGATGGGTGATTTAAATGTGAAGGTAAGTAATGTTGCATTTGAGGGTATAATTGGTTCACATGGGGTATTCAGTGTTGTGAATTGAAATGGTGAACAGCTGGTGAAGTTGTGTGCTGAAAAAGGAGTGGTGATTAGGAATACCTAGTTTAAAAAGAGGGATATGCAAGAAGCAGAGATGGTCTGCAGACATTATTGGATTACATATTAATTGTTAGGCATGTAAAAGAGAGACTTTTGGATGTAAATATGCCGAGAGTAGCAGTTGGTGGGATGTCTGATCACTGTCTTGTGGAGGCAAGGGTGAAGCTTTGTGGAGGTTTTCAAAAAAGAGGAAATGATGTCAGAAAAAGAGAGTGGTGACAGTAATGAGCTTTGAAAAGAGATTTGTTTGAAGGAATATCAGGAGGTTGAGTGTAGAATGGCAAAAGTTGAGAGTAAATGAAGTGAGAGGAGAGGGTGAGGAATAGGAGGTGTTTAAGGAACTAGTGATGGCATGTGCAAGAGATGCATATGGCATGTGAAAGGTGGAAGGTGGGCGGATTAGGAAGGGTAATGAGTGGTGGGATGAAGAAGTAAAGTTGCTAGTGGATGAAAAACGAGAGGCATTTAGGCAATACTTACAGGGAAGGAGTGCAAATGACTGGGAGATATATAAGAGAATGATGCAGGTCAAGAGGAGGTGCAGAGGTTGAAAAAGAAGACAAATTAGAATTGGGATTTCCAGCATCAGCAATGTTGCATCAGAAACAGGTGAAGAAATGCCACATCCGCTCACATCCACCTTCTAGCTGTCATATGTAATGCACCAAAACCACAGCTCTCTATCCACATCCAGGCCCCACAGACCTTTCCATGGTTTACACCAGATGCTTTACATGCCCTAGTTCAGTACTTTGACAGCACATTGACCCCAGTATACCACATCATTCCCATTCATTCTGCCCCATACATGCCTTTCACCTTCTTGCGTATTAAGGCCATGATAGCTCAATATCTTTTTTGCTCCATCCTTCACTTTCCAGTTTGGTCTTCCCATTCTTGTTCCCTCCACCTCTGACACATATATCCTCTTAGTCAACCTTTCTTCACTCATTCTCTCCACATGTCCAAACCATTTCAGCACACGCTTTTCTGCTCATTCAGCCACACTCTTTTTATTACCAAACATCTCTCTTACCCTTTCATTACATACTCAATCAAACCACCTCACATTGCATATTGTCCTCAGACATTTCATTTCCAACACATCCACCCTACACCACACACCTTTATCAATAGCCCATCCCTCGCATGCAAGTTATAGTCCTAGGACTACTATTCTTTCAAACATCCCCGTTTTTCCCGTCACAGATAATGTTCTCTGTTTCCACACATTCTTCAGCACTTCCAGAACCTTCGTACCCCCTCCCATCTCATGGCTCATTTCTGTCTCCATGGTTCCATTCATTGCCATGTCCACTTCCAGATCTAAAATGCTTCACTTCCTTCAGTTTTTCTCCTTTCATACTCAAACCTCAACTAACCTGTTCCTTAACCCTGCTGAACCTAATAACCTTGCATTTATTCACATTCACTCTCCACTTTCACCTAACACACACTTTTCCAGACTAACTCACCAACTTCTGCAGTTTCTCACCCGAATCTGCCGCAAGTGCTGTATCATATGCAGTCAACAACTGTCTCACTTCCCAGGCCCTCTCATCTCCTAGAGACTGCATACTCACTGTTTTCTTCAAAACTCTCATATTTACCTCCCAAAACACCCCATCCATAAATAAATTGAACAACCTTGGTAATACCACATATCCCTGCTGCAGACCAACCTTCACTTGGAACTATTCACTTTCTTCTCTTCTTACTCATGCACAAGCCATTGACCCATGATAAAAACTCCTCACTGCTTCTAGCAGCTTTACTCCCACACCATATATTCATAACCACTTCCACAAGGCATCTCTATCAACTCTATCATATGGCTTCTCCATCAGTGCCACATACAGATCCATCTGTTTTTCTAAGTATTTCTCGCACACATTCCTTAAAGTAGACACCTGATCCACACATCCTCTACCACTTCTGAAACCACACTGCTCCTACCCAGTCTGATGCTCTGTACGTGCCTTCACCCTCTCAGTCAATACCCTCCCATATGACTTATCAAGTATACTCAACAAACTTATTCCTCTGAAATTTGAACACTCACCTTTATCATCTTTGTCTTTACATAGTGGCAGTTTACATGTATTTCTCCAATCCTCAGTCACCTCACCATGGTCCGTACATGCATTGAAAATCCTTACCAACCAGTCAACAACACAGTAACCCCATTTCTTAATGAATTCAACAGCAATACCATCCACTCAAGTTGCCTTGCTGCGTTTCATCTTCCACAAGGCTTTCACCACTCCTTCTTTCTTCTCCAAAGCACTCTCCATAACTCTCTCATACCATCCCAGTGCAAACATGTTAGATCTGCCACTTATCATCAAAGACATGTAGCAGTCCTTTAGACTTCAAACTTCTCACTCCATCTCCTCTTCACTACATCACTACCTATTACCACTTCCCCTTTTGCCCCCTTCACCATTGTTCCCAATTGTGCTCATGTCTTTCACACAGTATTTACCTCCTTCCAAAATATCATCCTTACCTTTGTAAAGTTTACTGATACCTGCTGACTCCATCTCTCGTTTGCCCACTTTTTCAAACCCTGCACCTTTCTCTTGATCTCTTGATAATTTCTCTTATACATTCCCCATTTCTCTCTGTACTACCGAAATGCCTCTCTCTTCTCTTTCATTAGCAACTTTACTTCTTCATCCCACCACTCACTACCCTTCTAATCTGCCCAACTCCCACCTTTTTCATGCCACATGCATCTCTTGCAGATGCAATCACAGTTTCTCAAAATACCTCACATTGCTTACCCTCTCCCTTTCATAATCTAATAATGCCCATTGACCATCTCTTCTACTCACATACGTATACTTGCAAATATCTTTCTTTTTAAACCAAGTATTCCCAATCACTAGTCTTTTTTCAGCTCAAAAATCCACGGGCTCTTCACCATTTCCATTCACAACTCTTAATAGCTTATGTGCACCAATTATACCCTCAACTGCCACATTACTCACCTTCGCATTTAAATCACCCATCACTAATGCATGATCTTGTGCACCAAAACTGCAGACACACTCACTCAGCTGCTCCCAAGACATTTGCCTCTCAAGATCTTTCTTCTCATGACCAGGTGCATAAGCACTAATAATTACCCATCTCTCACCATCCACTTTTAGTTTTACCCACATCAGTCTAGAATTTACTTCCATACACTCTATCACACACTCCCACAACTCCTACTTCAGGAGTAGTGCTACTCCTTCCTTAGCTCTAGTCCTCTTACGAACCCTTTACTTCACTCCCAAGACGTTTCCAAACCATTCTTCCCCTTTATCATGCGTTTCATATCAGTCCTCTGTTCTTGATGCTACCTCGCCAACCTGGGAAATAGCTAATATGTGTGGAGATAAAAATGGGTAGGTAGTAGCTGGTAGGTAACCAATGACCAGGGAGGTATATTACCAGTACTACCCACCTAGGCATCAGGAGGGTTAGTAACATATGCTTAGTGAGCCAACACTTTAGTGGTTGTCAAGTTGCACTCCTCTGACCCAATTAGCTGTCTTTTCTTTCTGCTTCACTTACATGTGGACTAATGGCATTCTGTCCACAAACATACAGTCTCTCCTTATTATACATAACACTTGACAACACTTAACTCGTGCAGCTCATTCTTTGCAACTCTAGATTTTCCTGCGGTGAGCACTATGCTCTAGCCCTGCCTTTTTGCAGAATGGTAGGAACTGTAGACGGAAGTTACAGATAGGAAAATTTAGGCAGGAGCATTAGGTAGTAACCTTAAGTAGAAGTAGTAGGTAGGAACATTAGATAGAAGTAGCCATAAGGAATATTAGGTAGGAGCCTCTGCAAACACTGCGCTAGACTTGTCCTCTGCCAGTGGCCTGCTAAGGGTAAGGCACTAAAGGCTAAGAAGCAGCACTGGAGTTCTTTAGTTATGGATACTGTTGCCATGGCCACCCCTTTGAGGGAGTTCCAGATGGAACAGACATTAGAGATATAGATAGATACATGTATATGTATTTGTATGCCTTCTGACATACAGTTTGGTTTTGGTAAACACTGAGTGTCTTGTACTTTGGTGTAGGATTTTTTTTTGAATGTCAGATTGTTGTCCGCTTAACCTGAGGATCTTGGCATTCTTCTTGGTCAGGATTGTTTTGAAACCAAAACAAAAGTATGTAGTACACTATTGCCAACTTTGTGGGTTTCATTGAAGCTATAACCCCCATGTGAAATGTGCTTATCTATGCAACTGCATTTATTTAGAATGCTGTTTCACCCTTGAGAGGTGCCTGGTATGTCAGAGATGGGTTTTGACTCTTGGTTCAGCTGGCATGCTTTTTGAACATCAGCTGCTTCCTCATTTTGCTTTGTTAAAGATTCCACCATTTGTAACACAGACAAATGAAGGACAAAGTTACCTCTTTTTCATGGAATAATCCTCATTTGATACATGAGCTTTGGTTGAAAACATTGTTTGGCTTGCTGCTTCCCTAAATATCTCGTATACTTCAGTCACTCTCCTTTCTTCACATTGTGTGGCTTGCTGCTTCCCTAAATATCTCATATACCTCAGTCACTCTCCTTGCTTCATTTATTTTCATTTTGACCATTCTACACACACTCTCTCTTGGTATCTTTTCTCACAACTTTCTTTTCCAAGCTTCACTTTCACCATCCTCCTCCCACCTGTATCATTGCTTAGTTTCAAAAGCCTGTACAAACCTTAACCTTCACCTTCACCAAATGATGAAGAGATTCAGCCAGCTGTCCCTCTCATCTCATGCACATACAAATGCTTGTCTTTTGCATTTGCAGCAGTTATTCCCACTTACTATCCACCTTACTCACCCTCGTATACTTGTGTATGACCCTCTTTTTTAAACCAGATATTCCAGTGGCTAATCCTTTTTCACCATGCAACCCCATAAGCTGTTTGCCATTTTCATTCACAACACTGGGTACCCCATGCCCCCCATTATACCATCAACTGTCACATTATCCATTTGCCCATTCAAATCACCCATCACACATACCCAATATCTCACATCAAAATTTTTGACATGCTCCCTCAGCTCCTCCCTAAACACTTGCTTCTGTTCGTTCCTCTCAGTTCCAAGATCATAAGCACTTTCATTTTTAGGCATATCAATCTGAGGCTCACATTTTAACACATTCCCACAACTCTTCATCAGAAATGCTACCCCTTCCTTAGCTCTCGTCCTGACACTAACCTCAGACTTAACACCTAAGACATACCCAGACCAAACCACTTGGATATATAACATCCAGGTTCCTTTCCTCAGACATACTACCAGTGTCTCCTATCTCACTTGGTTACTATCATATGCACTAAGACACCCCAGCATGAGCCTTTCGAGGAGGATGAGTTCTCCTTGCTTGGCCCCTTAAGCAAGTGAATTACAAAAAGCAAAAGGTTTTCAGTTTCCCACTCCTGCTCATCTTAGCCACCTTTTTCAACACACATGGAGTAAGTGGGAAATATTCTTTCTACCCTATTACCATGAAACATTATTATTTACAATAGAAATTCCTCCTTATAATTGATAACCCATCCAACTTTTATCCTTTCAGAATCCATAAGACTTTGGAAGTTCCACCTACTTTCCATGCCCGTCATGATGCCATTGCTCGTACATATCTCTATCGTATTGCTGTGACTCCTCCTTCTGCTTGTAAATCTCATTTTAACAAAGAGGCATTTTTGCCTTCAACAGAAATCAACAAAATACATCTAGTAAGGTGAGTTATTGCTAAGAAATGCCATGTGTAGAGTGGAGTGCTTTTCTCAGTCAAATAATTTTCTCATTATAGTCTGTTAGTCATATAACTGGGTCATCAGTCAGTAACTAAATCACATACAGCAGCTCTTAAAATTGTCTCAGTATGGCAGCACTACCATAGTAACTTTCTGACGACATCACCTTTGGGATTTGACTTGGTCAGCATATGCTCACTACATAAACAGAGAGCTAGTGTTAGTTAAAACAGTGAAGTAAGGAAAGTACCTAGTTCCCACATGTATTTAATATGGGATGCAGCATGGTAATTGTCACTGATCTTGTGGAATCATACATTTTGTTTCTTTATGTAGTAAGGGCATGGTGATAAGTCACAAGCAGATATTTCACTGAGTACCTTACTTAGAACTTAGATACTTATTTTCTAGTTAGTTGTCTTGGCAGCAGTGTAACAAACCTGTTTTAGATCTCAGTTGAATCACCTGTGTCTATAGATAACCATCTTTTTTCACATAGAGTTCAAACTCAAATGCTTATTCAGTTGTTAATGTGATAATGTGTCATGTGCTCCAAAAATATTGAGAAAGTGAATTAATTAAGTCTCTTTCATGCTTTTAGATCTCAAACCATTAGTCGCAGTTGCTCCAAATGAGAAACCTGAAGCAGAGGTAGATCAGTTTCAAGTTAACTGTGATAAGTTGATTAAGCAGGTGTTGCCTTTACTGATATAGTTAATGAAAAGTAATGCATAAATTTTTTTCTGAGGCATGAAGTCGAATGCAACCAACCCATTAATGTTTGTGTGAAGGTTCAGTACGTAGGAGTAAATAGGAAATACTGGATACAAAAGGCCTGTTGGCTTATGACATGGTTAAGTTCAAGTTTCTACACTCATACTAAGTTAGTTAAGGTTGGGATAAAACAGTTAAAAGGTTCTCTGCCCACCCTCTGTTCCCACTGATAGCGACAGCCAGCATGAAAAAGAATGGAAGAAAATCTACTTATTATTAAAAGAAAGCAATTATTGAATTTTACTGGAAAGTATAAAATGGAATACATGTCTGTATTAGTTAACTACATCGTCGTGTACTATATTATACAGGCATTGCTTTCGGCTGGGGGTTTCATTCTTTCAGGCTGGAATAAGAATAAAAGAAAATGTATTAATGTATGTGTATGAATTTTACAGGTCTTTTCACTTTAATAAGTAATTACAGTGATGAAATATTTAAAGGTATTTATAGTCTTTGATTGTAGCATTTCAGTGTTCAATTGTTATACATATAAAGAAACTTTTCCACATGTTAGTAATGCATCATTAGCTTTAAGATTCATTCCATTTGTTTTAGTAACTAGATTGCCTTGTATTTCTAAAAGATCTTCATTATTTTTATTGTCAAAATTACTCAGAATTTTAAAGCCTTATATCATGTCAACAAGAAGCCTACACTTCCTAAAAGAAAAGAGATTTAGCCTTCTTAATCTCTCTTTGTGAATACTCATATTTAAGGTTTCATTGTCATTTTTGTCTAATAGCCTGCCTGACAACATAACACTATCACCCTTTTTCTTGAGAAACTTCACTGCAGTTCCATGCTCTCCTGCCCTTTTGACACAGTTATCCTTATGGAAGACTCTCACGGCCTTCTTTCTGTTCTTCATACCATTCGCCATGCCTTTCTTACCCTGCATAACATTTCCTCCCAAACACACCACATTAATTACCCTATCATCCAACACATTCACCATTCCCTCAAAATACTCAAACCATTTCTTTTCATTCTTATTTTCCTGCTGCCCCTTCTCCACATGCTTTCCTCACTCTTGCCCCCATTTGTTCTCTTTTTCTCACACTATTCATATCTTTCCAAAGCATTTTCTTATTTTTTTCAAAAATTCATTGATAATCTTATCCCATTTGCTATTTGCCTTCTTTTTCAGCTGTCTTACCTTTCTTAATCTTAATCTCTTGCCACTCCCTTTTGTACTTCCCCCAGTCATTTACATTTCTTCCTTTTAGATATTATCCATATACTTCCCTTTTCTCTTTCACAAACATTTATGACTTCCTCTTTTCACTGCTCAGTGCTACTCCACATGCATCCACATTCCACCTTCTGTGCGCCATAGACTTCGCCCCCACTTGTAAGCAATTCTTCCCTAGATAACTTCTACTCCATTTCTGCTCCACTTGTATCATTTACTCTCACTCAGAGCCACTGGTCTCTGAATGTGTAATTAAATTTCGGCACTTTGGCCTATTTCCTAAGTTAGCTCACTTTCACTTCTTTCATGTTATTTTTTTGTACCTAAAATCATCAGAAGCTTTCAATTGTGCCTCCATTGTCAGAATATCCACCAGCCACACTTCTCATTGCATACCTAGAAATTAGCAGATGATTCAGTAATGCCCATTGACCCCTACCCCACTAAACCATGTATGCTTACAGTATATATGCACATATTGTAAGTAATGGTTCCTGAACACCATTCTGTTTCAGCAAACAATTTGATAAGGTCTTTCACTTTTTCATATACACTGAGGACCCCCCTGTAGCCAAAGGATGAAAATGTGTAGAGAATATTCACACACATATTATGGACAGTAGGGCAGTAAAAATGGGAAGGGTTCAACCAAACATTCTTTATCATCTTGTGGTCCAACGTTGTGTGCGCTACCTATTTATTGAAGGTCCAATCTGGCCCAGTGCTAACCCATTTACCAATGGTTAGCTTATGAAATGTGTACACTTTTGGGTGAGTGCATTGTAATTATGTTTTTTTTTTTTTTTTTTTTTTTTC
>JAYMFT010010895.1:0-16878 GCA_038088735.1 Panulirus argus
TGTATATGTTGGTATGTATATATATGTACTGTGTATATATGTGCATGTATGTATATATGTGTGTATGTGGGGGAATGTGTCTTTCTTCATCTGTTTCCTGGCGCTACCTCGCTGATGCAGGAAACTGTGATCAAGTATAGTAAATAAGTAAGTCTTTTTTGAATAAGCTCTTTTTTTTAGACATTTGTGTTGTTGCTTAGCATTTTTTTGCATATCACAAATACTACCACTCTTTTGAAGTAATTCTATAGTCTAAAGAAATACTGTATGAAAGTAAATGTGTGTAAATATGTAAAAATATATATGAATATGCTTAACCTTTTGTCTTGTAGTGAATGTAGGTCACAAGGCTCACCCATCTGCCCCTCCTCCTTTTGGGCTATCTTTAACCATAAATGTTATGGTAGTTTACTTTTTCTATGTTTTCTTTATGTTTTCAAGTATTGTATTCATGAACACTGATAAAATGTCTGTATTGAATTTGCTTTAGAGTGTCACCTCCTTGCTCCTCCTCCACTTCCATGTTCCCTTTGCCACCTCTTGCTAGGGGCTCCACAGTTTAAATTTGGCACTTTAGTTTAGCCATATAAGTAATGTTTGCTAATTTTTGTTTTTACTTAATAACCTTTGCTTTTACATATATTATGTATTTCTTTTGTTTTACATTGGGAAACAAAATTTAGACCATTTTATTTGTCCGTGTGTGTATCATGTGCATGTTGTATATTGCACTTAGTATGGTTGGAAATCTGTTAACCTTTTCACTGTAACAGTCATCTTATCCTCTGTGCTTTGTTTGTGATGGCTATCTGTCTATTTCTCTGTGTATCTCTATCTCTGACACCTGATCCCTGCAGTTCAAGGGGGATGGCCATGGCTAAAGAGTCTCCCTTTATCCCTGTCCTTATATACCTCCCTTGCAAGCACTATTCCTCACATTCTTCCTCCATTTCTATACCTTCAGTACTCTTCCACTCTATTTCCCAAAGTCATAGGGGGTCTTATTTATACTATTGTATGCTTTCCTTGTAAACTTCTCATCATACATTCTTTTCTTGTGCTCAAATGACCTTACCCACTCTATGTCTATCATTTTTATATCACTGATGCCTGTTCCCTTTGGGAACTTCTTCAAGAGGGTGGCCATGGTAAGAGTCTTCATAACTGTTGAACTCCAGTGCCGCTTCTTTGCCTTTAGTGCCTCACCCTTAACAGGCCATTGGCAGAGGGCAACTTTAGCGCAGTGTTTTCAGAGGTTCCTATCTACTGTTCCTACGAATAATTTTTGACTAATGTATGTATGTACTATTCCAGCCTAATGTTATGACTTAATACTGCTGCTCAATACTCCCAGCTAATGCTCTTACCTTCTACTTCTGCCCAGTGTTTATACCTAAAGCTCCTGTCTAATGTTCCTAACTTCTACTTCTATCTATTGCTCTTACCATTTTGCCAAAAGGCAGGGATAGTGCCAAGCGCTCACTGTAGGAAAATCTAGAGTTGCAAAGAATGATTTTTGCCAGTTAAGTGTTGTCAAGTGTTGTTTGTGACAAGGAGATATTGCATGTTTGTGGATAGACTACCAACGGTCCACATGTGGGTGAGGCAGAATGAAAAGACAGCTAGCTACCTGGTCAAAGGAGTGCTAATGGACAACCATCACTAACCCTCCCAATAATCAGGCGAGTAGAACTGGTAATATTCCTCCTTGGTTGGTGGCTGCCTACCAACTACTACCCACTTACCTGTTCTACCTCTCCATAATTCATTCCCTTTGCATTTTCTGCCTTACCATATTTCTTAAACAACCTCTCATACTTTCTTCATTCCATCAAATTATACCACATGCTCTTCTCAAATAACTCATTTCACAGCCTGGATTCTTGACCTGGATTCTTGTTTTGGCTGCATAGGTCAGGATTGGGAGGACTATGCTGCCCCTTAATCCTTTCTTCATTATTCTGTTAAGGGCAATGACTCTTCTACTTTGTGCTGCTCTCTCCCTTATCTCTCCTTTTGTATCACCAAAGTTACTCAGGGTAGCTCCCAAATACTTAAATTCTGTAACCTCATCCAGGCTTTGTCCCCTCATATCTGTAACACAGTTTAGTACACTTTCTTCTCTCACTCTGTGGGACTTTGCAAAATCTATACTTTCATCCAAATATTTGTAAAAATATTATGTCCATAAATTTTTTATAATGATTGATTAGAACAGTTTTCTATATAGAGTGATTTGCAACTGAGTGAAACATTTCTTTGTATGCTACACATCCTTTGACATATGTATGATAATATACCACTATGTATATCTAGTAAATGCATTACATTACATATAATATGTTTTCTTCCCACAGTGGTGCCCAGACACCTGGTGAGTGGGCTGTACCACAGGGAAGCAAACTCAAGTTTACACAAGTGTTCAACATGTCAGACAGGGCTAAGACAGGGTACCTTTCTGGTGTGCAGGCAAGAAATATTCTCATCCAGTCTCATTTGCCTCAGCAAACACTAGCACAAATCTGGTGGGTATTTATTATACAAAATAGCTTTTTTTTTTTTTAAACAATGATCTTTGAAAACATTGCCTGAAGACCTATTCTGTGATAGACTAATATCAAACAGGTTAACTTGAATGTATCAGTTATGTCACACACCAGCTTTGCCTTGTCATTTAACCCAGCCTTAACAGTGTCTTCCTTCATTGAAGAAAGCACACCATTTATCACCTCAGCATGTCTGGTTTAGTTAAGCGTGATGCTGATAGCATTAAGTGAATCAAGTGTAATCCTTCCTTTTCTTTGATATATAAGCATCAGAGATCCTTAGTGACCTGTAGTGACCTGCTTGGATTGCAGTGATTGTCTTGACATATTATTATAAAAGTTTAAAGGAAAGTTTCAAAAGTTTAAGAGGAAATCAAATTGAAGATTACTATCTTTTGTTAGTACTGGTTTCAAAAGCTATGTGTGTGTTTGAGAATTCTCAAAGGAAGTGTATTTCAAGTTTCTCGGGTGTCTTAAACCTGACACATATCTCGAGCGTCACATGCTTATTTTTGTTGTATATCATTTATTTTTCATGATTTTTACAAGACATAACTTTTCTCTTCTTCCTAAGCTTTTCAAGCTGTAGGGTTTTCAGTCGCTTCATCCTTTTTTAAGGGATTTACATGATTTTTTTCTTTCAATGATTGTTTTTCTTTTTTGTGATGACTATGATGATAAATTTGCTGATTATGTGAGGTATAGTTATATTTAGTTAGCTCCAACATAATTCTAAAACTGCGTTACAATTCACCTGTCCAAAAATATTCTAGTGTTTCATGTTAACAAGATATGAAGGAAATGTTGAATGCTAATTGTGTAGATATCAAGTATCAGTGCTGCAAATTATAAGACTGCTGGCTGGATTTCAAAGTTACATTGTACCGTGGCAATGTTGCTGCTTTCCCCCCACGCATGCGTGTTGCATGGGCGAGCGGCAGTACCTGCTGAGGAGTGACGAGCACCGGATCCAATCCGATGCTCTCACGTTAGTTTATCTGTCTATTGTAATAAATGGGAGTGTTAAGAACTTACAGTTTCAGTTCATCACCCTTTGGTCCCATCACATCCACTAATGAAGATAGGTAATGCAGAACTGGGAGATGTATGATTATCTGTAGCAACAAGCATTGCAGTCATGACCTAACATTGCTTTAAGGTCACTGAGAGGCAACATGGAAGAGATTTTGATGCTCTTTGTAACAAACATCATTTGGATTTTGAGTGTGTTTATTTGATGCAGTGGTTAGTATAATAGTGGTGTCTATGTATGGTGAATTTTTGTTGCAGTCCTGTTCTAAATTAATCTTAATGAGGCTAATGCAATATCTGTGCAAAACTTTTAAATAGTAACATCATGAACTTGTGGAAGGTCTTACAAATATAAGGCGTGGGAGGAAAGTTTCTAGAAGCAGTGAGAGGTTTTTATCAAGAGTGTGTCATGTGTATGAGTAGGAAGAAAAGAGAGTGAGTGGTCCCAGATGAAGGTTGGTCATAGGTAGTTGTGTGATGTCATCATGGCTATTTATTTGTTTATGGATTGGGTGATGAGGGAGGTAAATTCAAGGATCTTGGATAGAGGAGTGAGTATGCAGTTTGCACAGGATAAGGGGCCTGGGAAGTGAGTCAGTTGTTGTTTGCTGATAACACAGCACTAGTGGTAGATTTGAGTGAGGAATTACAGAATTTGGTGATTTTCAGGAAAGTATGTGAAAGAAGGAAGCTGAGGTGTAAATGTGAATAAAAGCAACATTATTAGGTTTTGCAGGGTAGAGGGACAGGTTGGTTAGGGGATGAGTTTGAATGGAGAAACTGTGGAGGAAGTGAACTGTCTTAGATACCTGGGGATGGACATGGCAGCAAAAGGAACAATAGAAGTGGAAGTGTCATAGCATAACTGAGAGGGCGATGGTTCTATATGCATTAAGGAATGTGTGGAAAGAGAAGTCATTATCTGGGAGGGCAAAAATAGGTATGTTTGATGGTGTATTAGTCCCATTGATGTTGTGCAGATGTGAGGCATGGGCTATAGATGAGGATGTGCATAGGAAAGTAGATGTGTTGGAAATTTGATGTTTAAGGAAATATGTGGTGTGAAGTAGTTTAATCAAGTACATAATACTAGAGTAAGAGATAGGTGTGATTATACAAAGAGTGTGGTTGAGAGAGATGAAGAGGGTGTACTGAGGTGTTGTTTTGGTCCCAGGGAGTTGGAATTAACATGATCACTGAAAAGCAAGGAGTCCTTTTAGCTTATAATTGGTATTTTATAACGTCATAGAAAATCGAGTTTCTTTTATCAAAACTTTAGTTTTGTGTGGATGAGATAGTTGCCATTTAAAAAGTTTGGAGAAGAATCTGCATTTGTCTCTTCACACTAGAATGTAGGAGAAGGCTTCTGTAATTTGTGTCACCGAAAAGTATATAAAATGGTTTCTTTGAAGCCGTAAATGATTTTCTTACTTATGGAGAAGTGCAAAGTTACCGAACCCCCCCGGCTTCCCTGTACACTGCAAGTGAAAAGTCACTATTGATGATGTTGTTCCTTTGAAGTACAATCTCATCAAAGAATCTCTTGCTCCAAAGGAGTTCATCCATACCCTGCTACTGATTGCAGTGCTGCCCTGAAGTTGCAGGAATACCTGGAGAAGGAGTCCTTGGGTTATATGATGATAACATGGAGAAGCCCCATGAACACCTGAGAGTACTTGCTTGGTCAAGGGCTAAAACCTTATTTAATCCCAAAATAACCATCACCAGCAGCTCATATGGCAGTTTAGCAATAATCTGCAGACAAACCTCTGTCACAGATTCCTTTTCCTCCCCAGTGCCCCTCCTCCATGGAGCACTACTGTTCATCACCAAGATTGACTTGTTTCAATCAGAGCTCATACAAACAAAGAACAATTGTATACCTGCCATTATGAACTTCATAAACAGTCTAACAAGTGCATAGCTATGCAAGTGAACAGTTCAATTTTGTGTCAGGATATGTGGCATGTCATCTACTGTATAACTATAGCTGTTCATCACTTAATGTCTAATCAAGTTAGTAATGTATAGACCATACTGTTTACAATGAAAGCATCCTTGTATATCTGCCACCTTGTCTATCAAGATGTACCTCACCCGTATGCCTATCCAAGGTGTGGAAATATTCAGCTCACTGTAATCTTAAGGTCCACATTAAGGCCAGGCCCCAATTGAAATATAGAGAGAATTAAGAAATGTAAAAAGAAAAGACGAGGGAAGTTATTTACGAATTCTTGAGAAAGTGAAAGACCTGTCTTTTGAAGTGTGCCAGGTCATAGTTATTTGGAAAAACATGGGAAGGTAGAGAGTTCCAAATCTTCGACGTGTATGGAGAGAAGCAGTTATGAAAACGGCACACCCTTGAGTTGCCGATGGCCACGCAATAATCATGTGATGCAGCAGCTTGCCGAGTATTGCGTGGTTTAGCTAGTTAACAAATCTGTTAACAAATGACACATAACCTCCTAGTTCTGTGATATCTGTAATACCTTAACTGTGTATTTTTAGTTGATTTGTTATTTATATATTCATTTATTAAGCTGTGTTGAAATTGACTTCTGACACTACACAATGGTTTAAAAGTTGTATGATAATAAAGAAAGTTCAAGATGTAGGGCCCTACAAGTAGTGCAGAACTCACTTACAGTTCTGTATGGATGGGTTATTACAAATAGGTAATTACAGATTCATGTCTCATTCTCATCATGTTTGTTAATCCCTTAAACACATAAGTTTCTTTAGAATGAAGTACTTTGCAGTTTTCTCTTTTCCACATGTGAACTCTTACCTACTCATAACTGCCAGTGATAGTGGAATCAGTTCCTTTATAGTAGTCAGATTGAGTTCTTTTATGTGAAGGCCAAACGCCTTTCAGATCACTTTTTTTCCTTTTTTTGTGACATTCAGGGGCCATTTGTGTTGATATCTTAATTTTACCTGCAAAAGTATGATAGTGGATTTCTCTGTGCTCTAAGGAAGACTTAGAGGTGATTTTCATTTTGGCTAATTTTTCGGGTTTAGTAACACTTAACTCTTAAGTGGATTACACTTTCCAAATGCCAGTGATTAATGCAGTTATGCCTTTCTACCTATAAAATCTACCATGGTCTCATAGATAGGCAGCTGCAGCTTGGAGAATTCTAATTTCATTTTTTGTTTTGGAATTTTTTCATTTATCTTTCTCTAACAAATGAGAAGAAAGTTTTTAGAAAATGGAATGGATGACCTTTTATTCTTTTTTCACCTTACCACTCAGATATAGTATTAGTTGATTTGGTTATCTTGTTGACTTTTGCAGTGAATGAGTTAGTGTATTTAAATTTTTCACAGCTTTTTGGCAAAAGTAATGATAGTAACTCTAAGTAGCAAGGAGGAATGCTTTACAGGCCTTTACTGTGGGATTTTTTACTTCAGTATTTCTGGCTTGAAGTGGAGTAGATGATTGAGATGTTTTTTTGCAAAGGATTTTGTTAGAGACCTCTTCTCATCCTAGATAGAAGTTTTCGAGTATCCTTGACATTGTAGAGCTGGTTAGTTTTATGGATGACATAACTTTACAACATTGTCAAAGAAAATACTGTTCCCTCTGGTTATAGGAATAGGAAGAAGAGTTGTGAAACTCCTGCAGCATTTACCTTACATCTTAATGTCAATGAGGTCCATTTTATATGGATGAAAATTTACTTGTTACATGAGTTTGTCAAAGATCAGTTGTATGATTTAGGAAAACGTTTGTTGAATCATCCAGGCTGCTTTTGATCTTCATCAGCAAGAAACATTTCTTCTTGAAATCAGAAGTTGGTGATCCTTTCACAGTGAGGGCTTGCTATTAGAGTCCATGATATAAGGCAAGTGGCTTCTGTGTGGACTTGTTTTAGAGCTATCTCATTGTTGAATTTTTTTAATGAAATTTTAGCTTTTGACAACACTTTTAGATAATAATACTTCTGCTTAAATCTGGTTGATCTCTGCAGTTTGGTTCTGCATATGCTGCCAACGTTAGAGTATCATTCAGAGCAAAAGCCCTGTTGCAAAGAATAACTCTTTTTTCCTTAGGGAATACCACATTGGTATACTCTCAGATGCATATAGAGTTTGTCTGTAAGTGAAAAACATAGTTTTTTTTTTTTTTAGGATAAAAACTCATTTTTCTACCACTGGCAAAATGCTATGGGCATCCACTTAAATGTTCATCCCTTCTTGTCCATCTTTCATTTTTGAAACACCATTTCTTGAGTCATGACAGTAGTAGACCTGAGGCAGAGATGCTAGTGATTAGTAATTGATCATGGTCACCTAACTGCTCTTCACCACATCACCACAATACTGTGATGTCATAGGCCTGTGATATATCCTTCCACCAGTGAAATGCTCTCTGATGCTTATAAGGCTCTTCCTAAAGAAGGAAAATGGTTTTTCATTTTTCAAAAGCTATATTTTTCCTTATATAACATTTTTCCTGCACAGGGCACTGTCTGATGTTGACAATGATGGTCGCCTATCATGTGAGGAATTTGTGCTAGCCATGTATCTATGTGAGACAGCCAAAGCTGGAAACAAGCTTCCTACTGTATTACCAGCAGATTTGATACCCCCTACTAATCGCCGACAGAGAACTTCTAGTGTTCACTCTACTGGTTCAGGAGGCACTCCAGTTGCTGATGTCTTAGGATCAATTAATGAGAGTAAGTTCTTTTTTGTGTATATGTCCATTTCTACATATGAAATATCATTTTTTGCATGCAGAAATGTATGTGATTTTTTTAACTTTGCTGCACATACATGAATTTCCTCAGTTGGTTCCATTACTTTGCCTTTCATCTCTACAATATAATCACAACATAGTCTTTCATCTTTACAATATAATCACAACACAGTATTCAGGTGTTCCATATTTTCTCATTAAGATTTTTGTATTGATTAACTGATGCCTTGAGGTATGAAGGGTAGTTTTAAAAGATTTCATTGTTTACCATAGGGAATGGTTGAATTTCTCCCATACGGATGGTGGGAGGATTGAAGCCCTCATGTTCTCCATTCTCAGTGATCTGGAGCAAATTATTACTCACCCCACCCATATCCCTGACTTCTGTGACTACTACCCTAATATTCTGGATCTTCTTTCACTTCTAATCTTCATGCTGCAACTACACAATCTTGCCCTAATTAGATCATCTAACCATATTCTCATAACTTATGTATTTTAATGGCACATCCCCCTCCGGCTACCTCTTCTAAACATAAGTGTTGGCACCTCAACAAACTTGACTGGAATAACTTATGAAAAATGTTTTCTGACACTCCTTGGGTGTTACTGTCTCTTAAGTGGTAATGCTTCTGTCTGCCAAAAATGTAGCAGAGGTTATTGTTGCAGGAATGGAAGCATTCATCCACTCTTCCTCTAAGAAGACTTCTCCCTACAATCCATGGTTCAATTGTTCCTGTTCTGAGGCCAACAAAACAAGGGATCAGGCATATCAGGCTTGGAAAAACTCTTCTTCCTCCAACCCCCATTCAGCATTTCTTACTGTCTGTAATACTAGCAAGTATGTTGTCCATGAGGCAAGGCATTCCTGTATTCAAAGGAAGTGGGATGACCTCTCTTCTTCATCGACTAATAAGTCCTTTTGGTCTTCAACTAAAGTCATCGCTAACAACTTCTGTTGCTTTACCCTTCCATCACTTTTCTCTTCTGACTACTATAGCTTTCTCTCTCATAAACAAAGCAACTATATTTGGTTCCCATTTATCCTCAAAATGTACCTTGCACAGATCCAGCATTCCTTTATCCTTTGATGCTCTTCTTATTAATCTTATTCCCCTTCCCATAATCTCTTTTTAAGCTGTCAGAAAAATAATTCTCTCTCTGGACTCAGGCAAGGCTTATGGTCCTAATGGTACCCATTCTTGTGTACTGAAAGAGTGTGCCTCTGAACTTGCACCTGTGCTTGCTCGTCTTTTCTGTTTTTGTTTAAAAACCAGAACTTTCCCTTCTTCTTGGAAGCATGCATTAGTACATCCCATCCTTAAGAAGGGTGACTGCTCTAACCCTTCTACCTACTGCCCTGTGCTTTGAAATCTACCATTTCCAAAGTCTGTGAATCCATCCTCAACTTCCATACCTTCAGACATCTTGAATTTCACAGTCCTCTCTATGATCACCAATATGGCTTCTGTTATATGAGATCTGCTGTTGATTTTCTTTCTTGTCTTACTTATGTCTAGTCATCATCCCAGAAGGAATTTGGGAAATCCAGTGTAGTTGCCCTTGATATATCCAAATCTTTTGATAGGGCATTGGGGTCTCATCTCAAAGCTCCCCTCTTTTGGCTTCCCTTCCTTACTTTGCTCCCTCTTGTCTAGCTTCTTCTTTGGCTGGTATATCTCCGTAGTTGTTGATGGATCAGCCTCTCCTCTTTTCTTCATCATCAGCGGTGTGTCTCAAGATTTTTTCTCCTTTTTATCAATGATTTCCTTTCTTCCACAAATAACCAAATTCACTGATATGCTGACAACTTAACACTGCATTCCTCCCCGTCCATCAATTCTGCTCCTTCTTTATTCACTTGATCTGCTTATCGTCTCGAAACAATTTCCTCAGTAAACTCGGACAGGATATCTCAGTGGGGTACAAGAATTCTGATTAGGTTTGATGCCTCTAAGACCTAATTTCTGCTCATATGTGTTGAAAATCCCTCACAACTTTTCTCTCTCCTTCGACAGTTCTGCAGTTTTACCTCTTTACTCATTGAACAAACTTGGTATTACTGTAACATCTACTTCTCTTGGAAATCACACATTACAGAAATAGCTAAGTCTGCCTTTAAGAAATTAGGAGTCCCGTGTAGATGTTGAAATCTCTTTTCCTGCGAACAGTTGCTCTGTTTATACATAGGATTGATCCATCCTTGTATGAAGTATTGCTTTCACATTTGGGGTGGTTCTAATTCTGCATCCTTATTTGACAGAGCTGAAAGAGGTCTGACTTATAAGCTCTCCCAGGCTAACTTCAAAATTTGACCCACTTACCGTATTCTGCAGTGGGGGTTCACTTTCCCTCATACATAGTTATGACTTTGGTTTTTGCTTCAGAGAGCTGACTGCTTTTGTGCCCCTACCACTAGCTAGACCATGCAGTGCTCGGCAAGCTGCTGCATTACTTGATTACTGTGTGGCTGTTGGCAACTCAAGGGTGGGCTGTTTTGATAACTGTTTCTTTCCCTACACCTCAAAGCTTTGGAACTCTCTGTCTTTCTCTCTAATTATCATGGGGCACATTGTAAAAGACAGGTTTTTCACATCCTCCAAAATTTGTAAGTACTTCATTAACCTATGTATATTTGAATTATGGCCTAGTCTTGATGTGGGCTTTTGTCTGAGGTTTAAAAAAAAAAGAAAAAAAAGAAAAAAAAGAAAAAAAGAAAAAAAAAACAATTCTGTGAGGGAGTGAGCTCTGTCATAGACAGAGATGAAGGCTGGGTGGTTGTTTGTATCCATACTGCCAAAAAGCACTTGAAACTGTAGCACGTGAGAGGCTGATAAGGTGCTGGATCACTAGGCAGGAATAAGGGGGAAACTCTTTAGGTGGATAGAAGATTGTCCAAGTAGAAGATAACGAAGGCCATATGTCAGAGGAACCTTTTCCAAATGGGTTGAGGTGACCAGGTGAGTGCCATGGAGTTTTGTTCTATGGCTATTGCTCTTCTTAGTCCATGTAAATTATTTGCCTGAAGTTGTGGTTTCCTACCTAAATATGTAGATAATATAAAAGTCATAGAGCAAGTGAAAATTATTCAGGACTATATCACTTTATAAGTAGACCTTGACAAACTCCAAAGTTGTTCTGAGACATGGTTGATGATGGTCAACCTGAGTCAGTGTAAAGTAATGAGAATGGTTCTCAGTGGGAAAAGGCCTCAATATGATTATTATCAAGCAGAAAACAGGCTGTAGGAAGCTGTTTGTGAAAAAGACTTGAGAGTCAATATTGTCCCAAACATTTCCCCAGAGTCCCACCTGAGGAGAATTGGTAAGGAGACCAACTGTCTGCTAGCAAATATTTGAATAGCATTCTAGTTCACTTATAAGGAAAAATTCAGCAATCTTTTCACATCATGTATAAAGCCAAAACTAGAATATGATTCTCGAGTTTGGTCATTGCCCCTAAAAAGGCTTGAAGATCTAATAGAAAAGTCCCAGAGGAGAACAGCAGAGATGATACCTGACTTAAGAGAGCTGAGTTACAAGGAAAGGCCAGAGGCTTTAGATTTTCCCACCGTGGAAGGTAGAAGAGTGAGGGGAGACCTTATCACAACATTTAATGGTTTTTAAACTAATTATGCTGTAGACAGTGAACAGTATTCGAAAGATGTAGGGATTGAACACCCAGAGGACATTACTTGATACTGAGCAAAGAACATGTTAAAGAAGATGTGAGCTAGTAATCTTACAGTAAAAGAAGGGTTGTGAATGGAATAAAATGACATGACATGGTTAATGCAGACATCATATAGAAATTTATGAAGTTGTATGACAGAGAAAGCTCAAAAGATGGGTCCCCACACAAGTGTAAAACCTTTTCCCCATACAGTACAAATAGGTAATTACATAGATAAGATCCATCCAGTTTAAATTGGTATACAGTTAAAGATAAAAGTGCTAGAAAATGGATACAGAGTCATGATGTGAAAATAGCTGGTATGACCATTGCATATTTTATGATAGGTTTTACAAAGATTTCATACTGATTCCAGCATTGCTGATTTTCAGACACTTTTGAGGACAAAAGAAGAGAGAACTTTGAAAAAGGTCAAGCTGAATTAGAAAGACGACGCAAAGCCCTCCTTGATGCCCAGAGGCGGGAAACTGAGGAAAGACTTCGTAGGTATGTCTTTAAGTTGTGTAAGACCATAGATTTTAGTGAACTTTTCTTCTTATGTTTTTTTCTTATGCTATTTATTTGTATGTATGGTAAGTGGCACTTTTTTTTTTTTTTTTTTTTTTACTGTGTATTAGCCAAATTGTACATTAGCTCACACTAAAGCTTTGGAAGCCCAGCAACAACTCTTTAAATATATGAGTTATGCCTGTGTAAAGTAAGTCAGTATATTTGTAAAGAATGTGAGTGCTTCAGCAAGTAACTTCTCTGAGATACTTGCTAATTAGAGAACAAGTAGTACAGAAGCAGGTTGAAGGAAATAGGAAATATTAGTGTTTTTCACATTCTGTGGAGTTTCATGTCTGGTAGACTAGATGGGGAATGAATGCTGAATATAGTAAAAAAAGAAAAATTATCACTGGTGAACTGCAGGACCATTTATTTCAGGCATTCTCTTGTAGATTATAACAATTTTCAGTAACCTTATCCCATATGTTCAGTTTTATGGTAGACACCAGCTTTTAATTTAGTGTTACTCTACGTATCTCTCTTCAGTGTATACTTTTCATATCTTTCTTCATTGTGTACTGTACATATCTTTTCATTGAATGCTCTACATGTCTCTCTTAAGTCTCCTTTTTTATCCACTGTAAACTCCTCTGACCCAGGTAGCTGTCTTTTATCTCTGCCTCACCATTATGTGGACTACTGGCAGTCAGTCCACAAACATACAATTTTTCCTTGTCGTATGCAAAACTTGCCAACTCTTAACTTACTAGATTTTCTTATGGTAAGCACTATGCACTCACCCTGCCTTTAGGCAAAATGAAAGGAACAGCAGACAGTAATAGTAGGTAGGAACATATAGGCAAGAGCATTAGGGAGTAACATTAGGTAGAAGTAGTTGGTAGGAACATTAGGCAGGATCATTAGGTAGAAGTAGTCAGTAGGAACATTAGGAAGGAGCCTCTCTAATCACTGCGCTAGACTTGCCCTGTGCCAGTGGCCTGTTAAGGGTGAGGCACTAAAGGCTAAGAAGTGGCACCTGAGTTTACTGATTATGGAGACTCTATTGCCATGGCCACCCCAATGAGGGAGTTTCAGTTGGGAGCAGCCATCAAAGATATAGATAGATAGCCAGGTAGAAACCAATGTGGTTGGCCTCGTATATGCATATTACCTCACAGTTGCTTAGTAGTGCGACAGCATTATACAAGCTGTCTTTCACAAAACAGAATGGTTTTATTCCCACAGAAATTTACAGTCATCCTCTTAACTATTGAGACACTTGAGTCCAACCTGCACCCTCTCATCATCTTGAATGAACAACTATTCTCACTTAATAAAACACCAACCAGTTCAAACCACACAGAACAGTCACTAGCTGCACAGCAACTACAAACATCTATTCGATGAAACACTTCCATTACAGTCCCACATCTAAGATGATTTATACCCTGTTTTATGCAACAGCATTAGCCCTTCCCCCTAACCACCCACCAACCTTCATACAGGCAAAGAGGAGTTAAAGAGGTATTTGAGTGAGTATTTAGGTATGTTTGGGGAAAAAAGAGATTCAGGCAGCCTTTTTAAGTTATAGGGAATAACAGCATTGTTGGTTGGTCAGTTGATTGGCTATTCATGAAATTTGGGCAAAATTGGACTCTAAATGGCTTCAGAACCTTGCTATTCATTTCCTGATCATTTCAAGCAGTGTATAAAGAGGAAAGGAAAACCAGTAAAATACTAACTGGTCATGAATACTCAGTTTTCATGGTATTACTTTATGTTTGTCCTTGATGGTTGTCTTGTAGTCCCCTTGTGCTTACTTCATTGGCAGGCACTATATACATACAGTTTGTATGAACTATGAGGATGTATGCATTTCATCCTTTCCATGCAAATGGGAATAATGATTTAGTTTACAGGTAGATAAAATTATTTTTCTTTGCTTATAGGATTTCTTTTGAATATCAACAGAGAACGTGAAGAGGAAGCAAAGAGAGAAAAGGCTCGACAAGAAGCAGAGCGACGACGACAAGAAGAGCTGGAACGTGAAATGCAGCGGCAGCGTGAACTAGAGGCACAGCGAGAACAAGAGAGAAAACGACAGGAAGAGCTGAGGGAGCAGGCTCGGAAGTTAGTGTTGCCCTCCTGTCATATACTACCTATTTACCAGTATCTTTGATGTCTGTTCCCTTTGGGAAGTCCCTCATTGGGTGGCCTCTGCAAGAGAGTCTCCATAACTGGTGAACTCCAGTGCTGCTTCTTAGTGTTTAGTGCTCATGCTGCTTCTTAGTCTTTAGAGCTTAGCCCTTAACAGGGCACTGCCTAATGTTTCAGCCTGTGACTACTACTTCATGCTCCCTTCTAATGTTCCTACCAATTACTTCTCCCTAATGTTTTTTATGTAATGCACCTATCAAGTGTTCCTATCTACTACTTCTATCACAATGATTTTTTGTGTTGAATTAGGTAGTGCTCTGAGGTTTGAAATTACAGTAGTATGTATTTATTTATATTCTAGAACACATTAATAGCAAATTTACAAAATTTTGCTTGCACAGCTTACATGTATTGGATCTGTCTGGCCTTGCCAGCCACAAGATTAAGTATCTCAATTCTGCAAGATTAGTTATCATAAACTATGCACTCATGTACTTGATTCATCCCCTGAAAATGGGAGTGGAAATGAAGATTTTAGATAAGAGATGGATCTAATCAGCTTTCATAGTTATATACGCTAATGTACTTGCATTTTTCCCCTTGGTTAACTGATTGCACAGTAGCACCCAGTAGCATTAACTTAAGTGTAAAGGAGTTATTCATTTATCAAATATATTAGATGACTCCTTTTAATGAATGTATCTCTGATTTATTTTCTTTTGGTGTATGTTTTGGCTTACCATATCCAGTGCTTTTTCACATTGTAGAGATAAGAGTGTGCGATATATTTAGAATTTAGTCTGTTAAGTTTATGATTCTTAAACTTGCCAATTAATAAAAGAATCTCTCTCCAGATTTCCTCAGAACAAATAAGGTTCTTTCATATTACTGATTATAAGTCATAGCAAAGGAGGCCTGTTTTTTTTTATCTGTATTTGTCTCTGGCTCTTTATCGCCATTGTAGAGGAAAGTTATATACCATGTGTACTGAACATTCTTCATCCCTAACGATGTAGTTTGTGGATTTCGAGATCTTTAACATTTTGCTACGAAAAGAAAAGGTATAGAAAATGATTTTTACTTCAGTATTTCAGAGCAAAACCCATTTTTCCTTCTTTTGTATGAATATTTCAATTTATGCTATATTTTTTTCATATATTGGTCATCATGTACGACTTGTGGGAAGTTCAAAGTTTCCTATTGAAAAATAGATCTTTGTGATGTGGATGAAACTACAATGTAATCAGGTTATTGTAATTTTATTTGCCTAAATGCCAAAACTGGTGCATTATTCGTAACAACTAGAGAGTGGATGTAAGTGAATGAGGCCATTTCTTTCTCTTTTCTTGGCACTACTTTACTAATGTGGGAAATGGCACACATATATGAAAAAATTTATCCCATCCATCCCTATAATGGTCCTGAATATTCAGGCCCCTATATCTCATATCCAGGTTATATTTTTGTAATGAAATTGTTAACATTTTCATGTTGCCCCTTTCAAGTTGCTAATAATTGGATTTTTACCTATTTGCAATATGAATGGTTTTGTAAATGCTTTTCTGCATGTTATGCTGTGAAAAGCTGTGTGGGTTGAGATATCAAATATTATAAATGGCTTTTACCACCAGGGATGCAGAGCTTCAGAGACAGCAAGAGTGGGAAAAGCAACGACTACAGGAATTAATGAATGTTAGGCAGCGACAACAAGAAAACCTTTTATCTCTTAAGGCTAAAAATCAGAGTCTGACTATAGAACTGACTACTAAGGTTAGTTTTGGTTGATGTAATATTTTATTTGTCTTCTTTGTCTTCTTATGAGAATACATTTTGTAAAAACTCTTAAGAGGAAGGCCATGATGTTTGCTAGCTTTTGTTTTTTTGAACATTTGTTAACCATGCAATCTCACTCATTGTCATGGCTTGACATCCTCTATTTATCTGCTAGGAACTCTCAGATTCCTCATAGAATAATATCTGTTGGATTGATTTTGAGAAAGTTGTGGATAAAACTTGGGTTATCTGTTTTATTAACCCTTAAAGCGCGGGTGTCTACAATTCTGGACAGCTGGTGCATGGGCTTGCAGCACGGGTGTCTACAATAGTAGACAAGGCATTTTTTTTAATTAACGCTCCATCAAATTTGATTTGTTTGTCCTCAAGTCCAGTAAGCATGTCATTTTCTTTCAAACAATACCCACCCACGCTCCCTAGACTTTTCAGTGGTCAGTCTACGGCTTGTGCTAACTTCGAGAA
>JAYMFT010010906.1:0-16878 GCA_038088735.1 Panulirus argus
TCCCTGGTTCGATCCTCATAATCGATAAATATGATTTGTGTTATATTTATCCTTAAAATATCTTCAGCTAATTGAAGATCATGTTTCTGAGGCAAGCTTGTTTTATTACTTTTGATGTTTTGAAACATGTGGGTATCTTATTCTTTTTTTGACTCTTAATAACAATGTTCAAATTTTAGTATCATAGTTTTACTTGTCTTTTAATGTATTATAGTTAATAAACTTGATTGTGTACGTCTTGTTGATATTGTTATACATTTTTCGTAAAAAATATTTTAATTTAATTCTCTATAAATATCTTATGGAAAATGTTAATAATGATAACAGTCTTGATCAATTACATACAATCTCCACAGCCGCAATAACACAAATTTATCCCTTTCCCAGCGTTTTACTGTGAATCAGACTTCCACACATATAAAAGCCCTAAACTCACAGAACAAGAAAGTGGCTTTTCATACCAATTCCATACAAAACACTTTATCATTTCAAAGCATTCTTTTCTATCTTTTGACGTCATATGATTTGCAATGAGTCCAAATGCAGTATCTGACTCTATATATGTATCTCTTCCGTGGCCTAACTCGCCCTTTTTGTACCTTCTACTTTAATGAAAGAGATCTTAATAGAACTCTTATCTAATAAATGCTTTATATAGCCATAACAAATTAAATGATTTTAGTGAGATATTCTTTCTAATAATATTTTCATATCAATATAAATCATTTCACATTTTTATTTTTCCATAAGATGAATTTTCAATGTCCTAAACAGGTAATCCATCTTTGTAGCTCATTTTTTATCCCTAAAAACACCTGGGATACACAGTCATACATCAACGTTTACACCTAAACTCCGTGATGAAAGGTTCATGCATAATATATAAATTTTTACTTTAGTCAGCATAATTTTTTCCAAATATTTTCTATTTTATTTCCATGATTCTAATTTATATTTCATTTTTCCCTCTATCATACCTACTAATATCTATCACCAAACATATCAACTCGTCGAAAATTTTCCGTTTTCCTTAAAGGAAATTGAAATTAAGATCTGATAATACATCCAGTTCCAAATCTATCTCTTTGCTCCTAATTATATTGACTTACAACGTCCTCTTTTCACAAGCATTATCTAATCCTTTAACCATTTTATTCAACTCTCTCATATTGCCAATAACTTTACAATATTTGCAACAGTAGGTTGATTGATATATACTATTACAAACAATGCCTTCCCTGAGCTTTGAATAAATAAAGAAATGAATATCATTAAGAGTAATATATTATTGTTTATTTTATCGGTTGTTGTTACCCATGATAAAATACAATAATATGTATAACACAAACAGATGTTAAAATGTTAACCTAAAGGAATGATAAAGTTTATTAGAAATTCTCAGTATTATAACGTGAATATAGTTATAGGGAAGGGACATTTTCTATCGACACTTGTGTTTGTGTGTGTGTGGGTATGTGATGTTTTTTTCTTTTTCTTGCTTTTGAATATTACTTGTGTATTTGAGATAAGACTTTTGCATTGTTGTTTTCACGTTTCTTAACCTTATATGAACTCACTATAGTTTCATGCCTATGTGTACAACACACATTCCCCCCTTCCAAACACACACACACACACACCTAAACTATGCTTCAATTCAGTATTTTCCTTAGACACACATCTTTCACTTTGATTCAAAAAGAGAAAGAAATATTAAAAACGCATTTACATATATTTACAAACGTGTAGGTGTATGTGTATGCAACATATACATATATTTACACACGTGTAGATGTATATACATGCATCGAGATATAGCGGAAAAAATTCTCATATATTAACAAACGTGACTGAGGACTAAAAGAATCTGATGCAAAAATATTGGCTATTATGATGAAATTACTTGTTTATGATAAATATGTATTGTGTTAGATTATAGTGGTTGTTCATATTGAAGACCTTTAAGCCAATATCCGTAAGATGTTATAAATGAATTAGAAATAGCATACATAATTCGGTATAAGTATTTGATTAGTGTTCTCAAATATCGTTTTGAACAACTTCGATAGCTAAGTTTAATTCGTGTAACTGATCATGTTTAACAAAGTTGTGCCCATCTACACAAGTGTTACACCCCATCGTTAAAGGAATACTTTAAAAATAGAGTAAATCTAATATGTATACATATATTTTAAAAATTTTTGTAAAAAGTTTTCATTAGGGATGGTACCGATAACGTTTGTATTAAAGTTTATCACTTGCAGCTGATCAAGCATTCCAAAATTATGTTTATTCCTATAAGAGATACTCATTCTCTTTTAATATAATTCATCATCTTTGTATCTTAAACCTTTCCCGTTATAGAAGCTCCATCCCTGGTTCGATCCTCATAATCAATAAATATGATTTGTGTTATATTTATCCTTAAAATATCTTCAGCTAATTGAAGTGAGGAAAATGTTTCTGAGGCAATCCACTGTACTCTCTCCTCAATTTGCGATTCAAGACGTGTTACTGGATTAAGCTGATAAGAACTCACGCTGGGAGTAACGAGTCACCTTCGGACGGATTCTTGTTTTAGTACTTTTGATGTTTTGAAACATGTGGGTATCATATTTGTTTGTGGACTCTTAATAACAATGTTCAATTTCTAGTATCAAAGTAATACTTGTCTCTTAATGTATTCTAGTTAATAAACTTGATTGTGTACGTCTTGTTGATATTGTTATAAATTTTTCTTAAAAAAAGCTTTAATTTAATTCTCTATAAATATCTGTATGGAAAATGATAATAATGACAGTAGGCTTGATCAATTACATACAATCTCCACAGCCGCATTAACACAAATTTTCCCTTTCCTAGCGTTTTAATGTGAAAAAGACTTTCACACATATAAAAGCCCTAAACTCATACAACAATAAAGTGGCTTTTGATGCTAACTCCATTCAAAAGACTTTATCATTTCAAACCATCGTATTCAATCTTAAGGCTTCATATGATATACAATGAATCCAAATGCAGTATTTGACTACATATGCGTATCTCTTCCGTGGCCTAACTCTCCTCATTGTACCTTCTGCTTTAATAAAATAGATTTTAACAAAACTGTCATCTGAAAAATTCTCTATATAGCCATAATAATTTAAATGATTTTCGTGAGTTTTTCTTTCTAATGATATTTTCACATCAATGTAAATCATTTCACATTATTTTTTTTTCCATAAGATGAATTTCCAATGTTCTAAACAGGTAATCCATCTTTGCAGGTCATATTTTTTCCCTCTATACACCTGGGATGCACAGCCATACATCACCGTTGACACCAAAATTCCGTGATGAAAGGCTTATGAATAATAAATAATTTTTTTTTTCTAGTGAGCATAATTTTTCATCCAAATATTTTCAATTTTTTTTGCATGATTTCAATTTTTATTTTATTTTTCCCTGTATCATACCAACTAAATTCTAACACCAAATATATTAAGTCGTCGAAAATTTTCCGTTTTCCTTAAAGGAAATTGAAATTAAGATCTGACGATCCATCCAGTTCCAAACCTATCTTTTTGCCCCTAATTATATTGACTCTCAGTGTCCTTTTTTCACAAGCATTATCTAACCCTATAACCATTTTATCCAACTCTCTCATATTGCAAATAACATTACACTAATTGCAACAGTAGGTTGACTGATATATACTATTGCAAACAATGCCTTCTATAACCTCTGAATAAATAAAGAAATGAATGTCTTTAAAAGTAATATATTATTGTTTAGTTTTTCGGTTGTTGTTACATATGCTAAAATACAAGAAATATGTTTAACACAAACAGATGTTTAAAGGTTAACGTAAAGAAATGATAAAGTTCATGATAAATTTTCAGTATTATAACGTGTATAGAGTTATAGGTAAGGGACATTTTTTATCGAAACTTGTGTTTGTGTGTGCGTGTATGTGATTTTTTTCTTGTTTTTCTTGCATGTGAATATTACTTGTGTATTTGATATAAGACTTTTGCACATTTGTTGTCACGTTTCTTAACCTTATAAGAACTCATTATTGTTTCATGCCAATGTCTACAACAGACAAACCCACCCCCCTCCACACACATACATCTAACCTAAGCTTCAATTCAGTATTTTCCTTAAACGCACATCTTGCACTTTGATTCAAAAAGAGAAAAAAATATTAAAAACGCATATACATATATTTACAAACGTGTAGATGTATGTGTATGCAATATATGCATATATTTACACACGTGTAGATGTATGTACATGCATCGAGATTTAGCGGAAAAATTTCTTTTATTTTAGCAAACGTGACTGAGGACCTAAAGAATCTGATACAAAAATATTGGCTATTATAATGAATTTATTTGTTTATGATAAATATGTATTGAGTTAGATTACAGTGGTTGTTCATACTGAAGACCTTTAAGCCAATATCCGTAAGATGGTATAAGAAATGATAAAGGTGTTGAAATCAAATACTTATAAATATAATTCCATGATATATATGAATATTTTTATCTTAATTAGAACCTAGTAAAAAAGTCCTAATTTAAGGCAGGAGTATTTCATCTTTCAACAAAACTTTGACACTTGCGTCCCTTTTCCTTCATTATTAATACTTAGGATTATATCCAAAAAATGAATTAGAAATAGCATACATAATTCGGTATAAGTATTTGATTAGTGTTCTACAATGTCGTTGTGAACAACTTAGAAAGCGAAGTTTAATTCGTGTAACTGATCATGTTTAACAAAGCTGTGCCCATCCACAAAAGTGTTGAACCCCATCGTTAAAGATATGTTCTAAAAATTGAGTAAATCCAATATGTATATATATTTTAAAAATGTTTGTAAAAACTTTTCCTGAGGGATGATACCGATAACTTCTGTATTAAAGTTTATCACCTGTAGCTGATCAAGCATTTAAAAAATATGTTTATTCCTATAGGAGATACTAATTCTTATTTAATATAATTCATCATCTTTGTATCTTGAACCTTTTCCGTTATAGAAGCTCCATCCCTGGCTTGATCCTCATAATAGATAAATATGATATCTGTTATATTTATCCTTAAAATATCTTCAGCTAATTGAAGTGAAGAACATGTTTCTGAGCCAAGCCACTCTACTCTCTCTTCAATTTGCGATTGAAGACGTGCTACCGGATTAAGCTGATAAGAATTCACGCTGTTAGTAACAAGTCACCTTCGGAAGGATTCTTGTTCTAGTACTTTTAATGTTTTGAAACATGTGGGTATGATATTTGTTTTTGTACTCTTAATAACAATGTTCAAATTCTAGTGTCATAGTTTTACTTGCCTTTTAATGTATTATAGTTAATAAACTTGATTGTGTACGCCTTGTTGATATGCTTATAAATTTTTCATAAAAAATACTTTAACTTAATTCTCTTTAAATATCTTTATGGAAAATGTTAATAATGATAATAGGCATGATCAATTACATAAAACCTTCAGAGCCGCATTAACACAAATTTATCAATTCCCCAGCGTTTCAATGTGAAACAGACTTCCACATATATAAAAGCCCTAAACTCACAGAACAAGAAAGTGGCTTTGCATACCAATTCCATACAAGTGAATTTATCATTTCAGACCATCCTATTCAATCCTCTGACCTCATATGATATACATTGAGTCCAAATGCAGTATCTGACTACATATATGTATCTGTTCCGTGGCCTAACTCCCCTTTTTGTACCTTCTACTTTAATAAAATAGATCTTAACAAAACTGTCATCTGAAAAATGCTCTATATACCCATTTAAGTTTAAAGGATTTTCGTCAGTTTTTCTTTCTAATGATATTTTCACATCAATATAAATCATTACACAATATTTTCTTTTTACATAAGATGAATTTCAAATGTCCTAAGCAGGTAGTCCGTCTTTGCAGCTCATATTTTCTCCCTCTATACACCTGGGATACACAGCCATACATCAACGTTGACACCAAAACTCCGTGATGAAAGGCTCATGCATAATAAATAATTTTTTTTTCTAGTCAGAATAGTTTTTTCATCCAAATATTTTCTATTTTATTTGCATGATTCCAATTTTTATTTAATGTATCCCTCTATCATACCTACTAAATTCTATCACCAAACATATCAAGTCGTCGAAAAGTTTCCGTTTTCCTTAAAGGAAATTGAAATTAAGAGCTGACAATACATCCAGTTCCAAATCTATGTTATTGCCCCTAATTATATTGACTTTCAGTGTCCTCCTTTCACAAGCATTATCTAACCCTTTAACCACTTTATCCAACTCTCTCATATTGCCAATAACTTTACAATAATTGCAACAGTAGGTTGATTGATATATACCATTGCAAAAAATACCTTCTATGAGCTTTCAATGAATAAAGAAATGAATGTCTTTAAAAGTGATATATTTTTTTTAGTTTATCGGTTGTTGTTACACATGACAAAATACAATTAATATGTATAACAGAAACAGATGTTAAAATGTTAACGTAAAGAAATGATAAAGTTTACAATAAATTCTCCATATTATAAAGTGTATAGAGTTATAGGGAAGGGACATTTTCTATCGACATTTGTGTTTGTGTGTGTGTGTGTGTGTGTGTGTGTGTGTGTGTGTATGTGATCTTTTTTTCTTTTTCTTGCGTGTAAAAGAGTCCTAATTTAAGGCAGGAGAATTTCATCTTTTAACAAAAAATTCATGTTTGTTTCCCTTTTCCTTCATTATTATTACTTAGGATTATATCCAAAAAAATAATTAGAAATAACATGCATAATTCGGCATAGGTATTTGATTATTGTTCTCCAATGTCGCTTTGAACAACTTCGATGGCGAAGTTTAATTCGTGTAATTGATCATATTTAACAAAGCTGTGCCCATCCATACAAGTGTTACACTCCATCGGTAAATATATGTTTTAAAAATAGAGTAAATCTAATATGTATATATATATTGAAAATGTTTGTAAAAACTTTTCATGAGGGATGATACCGATAACTTTTTTATTAAAGTTTATCACCTGTAGCTGATCAAGCATTTCAAAAATATGTTTAATCCTATAGCAGATACTCATTCTTTTTTAGTAAAATTCATCCTCTTTGTATCTTCAACCTTTCCCGTTATAGAAGCTCCATCCCTGGTTCGATCCTCATAATCGATAAATATGATTTGTGTTATATTTATCCTTAAAATATCTTCAGCTAATTGAAGATCATGTTTCTGAGGCAAGCTTGTTTTATTACTTTTGATGTTTTGAAACATGTGGGTATCTTATTCTTTTTTTGACTCTTAATAACAATGTTCAAATTTTAGTATCATAGTTTTACTTGTCTTTTAATGTATTATAGTTAATAAACTTGATTGTGTACGTCTTGTTGATATTGTTATAAATTTTTCGTAAAAAGCTATTTTAATTTATTTCTCTATAAATATCTTTATGGAAAATGTTAATAATGAGAACAGGCTTGATCAATTGATAATAGGCTTGATCAATTACATACAACCTCCACAGCCGCATTAACACAAATTTTTCCCTTTCCCAAGGTTTTAATGTGAAACAGACTTCCACACACATAAAAGCCCTAAACTCACAAAATAAGAAAGTGGCTTTACATACCAATTCCATACAAAAGACTTTAACATTTCAAAGCATCCTATTCAATCTTTTGACGTCATATGATATACAATGAGTCCAAATGCAGTATCTGACTCCATATATGTATCTCTTCAGTGGCCTAGATCCCCTTTTTGTGCCTTCTACTTTAATAAAATAGATCTTAAGAAAACTGTCATCTGAAAAATGCTCTATATAGTCTTAACAATTTAAATGATTTTCATCAGATATTCTTTCTAATGACATTTTCATATCAGTATAAATCATTTCACAACATTTTTCTTCCATAAGATGAATTTCCAATGTCCTAAACAGGTAATCCATCTTTGCAGCTCATATTTTATCCCTCTATATACCTGGGGTACACAGCCATACTTCAACGTTGACACCAAAACTCCGTGATGAAAGGCTCTTGCATAATAAATAATTTTTTTTTTGTTAGTCAGCATAGTTTTTATCCATATATCTTCTATTTCTATTACATGATTCTAATCTTTATTTCATTTTTCCCTCTATCATGCCTACTAAATTCTATCACCAAACATATCAACTCGTCGAAAATTTTCCGTTTTCGTTAAAGAGAATTGAAATTAAGATCTGACAATACATCCAGTTCCTAATCTATCTCTTTGCCCCTAATTATATTGACTTTCAGCGTCCTCTTTTCATAAGCATTATCTAACCCTTTTACCATTCTATTCAACTCTTCCATATTGCATATAACTTTACAATAATTGCAACAGTAGGTTGATTGATATATATACCATTGCAAACAATGCCTTCTATGAGCTTTGAATAAATAGAGGTATGAATGTCTTTAAAAGTAATATATTATTGTTTAGTTTATCGTTTGTTGTTACACATGATAAAATACAATAAATATGTATAACACAAACAGATGTTAAAATGTTAACGTAAAGAAATGATAAAGTTTATTATAAATTCTCAGTATTAGAACGTGTATAGAGTTATAGGGAAGGGACATTTTCTATGGACACTTGTGTTTGTGTGTGTGTGTTTGTGTGTATGTGATATTTTTTTCCTTTCTTGCGTGTGAATATTAATTGTGTATTTGAGATAAGACTTTTGCACTGTTGTTGTCACGTTTCTTAACCTTATATGAACTCACTATTGTTTCATTCCTATGTGTACAACACACAACCCCCCCCCCCACACACACACACCTAAACTATGCTTCAATTCAGTATTTTCCTTAGACGCACATATTGCACTTTGATTGAAAAAGAAAAAGAAATAGTAAAAACGCATATACATATATTTACAAACGTGTAGATGTATGTGTATGCAACATATGCATATATTTACACACGTGTAGATATATGTACATGCATAGAGATATAGCAGAAAAATTTCTTATATGTTAACAAACCTGACGGAGGACCTAAAGAATCTGATGCAAAAATATTGGCTATTATGATGACATTATTTTTTTATGATAAATATATATTGTGTTAGATTACAGCGGTTGTTCATACTGAAGACCTTTCAGCCAATATCCGTAAGATGGTATAAGAAATGATTTAGGTGTTGAAATCAAATTCTTATAGATATAATCCCTTGATATATTTGAATACTTTTATTTTAATTAGAATCTAGTAAAAGAGTCCTAATTTAAGGCAGGAATATTTCATCTTTAACAAAATTTTCTCGCTTGCGACCCTTTTCCTTCATTATTATTACTTAGGATTATATCCAAAAAATGAATTAGAAATAAAATACATAATTCGGTATAGGTATTTGATTATTGTTTTCCAATGTCGTTTTGATCAACGTCAATAGCGAAGTTTAATTCGTGTAACTGAACATGTTTAACAAACCTCTGCCCATCCACACAAGTGTTACACTCCATCGTTAAATATATGTTTTAAAAATTAAGTAAATAAAAAATGTATATATATTCTAAAAATGTTTGTAAAACTTTTCATGAGGGATGATACCGATAACTTTTTAATTAAAGTTTATCACCTGTAGCTGATCAAGCATTTCAAAATTATGTTTATTCCTAAAGGATATACTCATTCTTTTTTAATGTTATTCATCATCTTTTTATCTTCAATATTTCCCGTTATAGAATCTCCATCCTTTGTTCGATCCTCATAAACGATAAATATGATTGATGTTATATTTATTCTTAAAACAAGTAGCAAGTCACCTTTGGAAGGATTCTTGTTTAAGTAATTGTGATGTTTTGAAACATGTGGGTATCATATTTGTTTTTGTACTCTTAATGATAATGTTCAAATTCTAGTATCATAGTTTTACTTGTCTTTTAATGTATTATAGTTAATAAACTTGATTGTGTACGTCTTTTTGAGATTGTTATAAATTTTTCGTAAAAAACACTTTAATTAAATTCTCTATAAACATCTTTATGGAAAACGTTAATAATGATAATAGGCTTGGTCAATTACATACAACTTCCACAGCTGCATTAACACAAATTTATCCCTTTCACAGCGTTTTAATGTGAAATAGACTACCACACATATAAAAGCCCTAGAATCACAGAACAAGAAAGTGGCTTTACATACCAATTCCATACAAAAGACTTTATCATTTCAGACCATCCTATTCAATCTTCTGACGTCATATGATATACAGTGAGTCCAAATGCAGTATCTGATTACATATATGTATCTCTTCCGTGGCCTAACTCCTCTTTTTGTATCTTCTACTTTAATAAGATTGATCTTAACAAAACTGTTATTTGAAAAATACTCTATATAGACATAACAATTTAAATGATTTTCGTCAGTTTTTCCTTCAGTTCATATTTTCACATCAATATAAAACATTTCACATTATTTCTTTTTCCATAAGATGAATTTCCAATGTCCTAAACAGGTAATCCATCTTTGCAGCTCATATTTTTTCCCTCTATACACCCGGGATACACAGCCATACATCAACGTTGACACCAAATCTCCGCGATGAAAGGCTCATGAATAATAAATAAGATTTTTTTCTCGTCAGAATAGTTTTTTATCCAAATATTTTCTATTTTATTTGCATGATTCCAATTCTTATTTCATTTTTCCTTCTATCATAGCTAGTAAATTCTATCACCAAACATATATAGTCGTCGATAATTTTCCCATTTCCTTAAAGGAAATTGAAATTAAGAGCTGACAACCCATCCAGTTCCAAATCTATCTTTTTGCACTTAATTATATTGACTTTCAGTGTCCTCTTTTCACAAGCATTATCTAACCCTTTAACCATTTTATCCAACTCTCTGATATCGCCAATAACTTTACAATAATTGCAACAGTAGGTTGATTGATATATATATTAATGCAAAAAAGGCCTTGTATGAGCTTTGAATAAATAAAGAAATGAATGTCTTTAAAAGTAATATATTATTGGTTAGTTTATCGGTTGTTGTTACACATGATAAAATACAATAGAAATGTATAAGACAAACAGAGGTTAAAATGTTAACGTAAAGAAATGATAAAGTTTATTAGAAATTCTCAGTATTTTAACGTGTATAGAGTTATAGGGAAGGGACATTTTCTATCGACACTTGTGTTTGTGTGTGTGTGTGTGTGTGTGTGTGTATGTGATTTTTTTTTTTTCTTGCGTGTGAATATTACTTGTGCATTTGAGATAAGACTTTTGTACTTTTGTTGTCACGTTTCTTAACCTTATATGAACTCATTATTGTTTCATGCCAATGTGTAGAACACACAACCCCCCTTCCCACCCCCTTACACACACCTAACGTATGCTTCAATTCAATATTTTCCGTAGACGCACATCTTGCACTTTGATTCAAAAAGAGAAAGAAATATTAAGAACGCATGTACATATATTTACAAAAGTATAGATGTATGATTATGCAACATATGGATATATTTACACACGTGTAGATGTATGCACATGCATCGAGATATAGCGGAAAAATTACTTATATATTAAGAAGCGTGACTGAGGACTTAAAGAATCTGATGCAAAAATACTGGCTATTATGAGGAAGTTATTTGGTTTTGATAAATATGTATTGTGTTAGATTACAGTGATTGTTCATATTGCAGACCTTTCAGCCAATGTCCGTAAGATGGTATAAGAAATGATAAAGGTGTTGAAATTAAATACTTATAGATATAATCCAATGATATATTTGAATACTTTTATCTTAATTAGAACCTAGTAAAAGAGTCCTAATTTAAGGCAGAAATATTTCATCTTTTAACGAAATTTTCACGCTTGCGTCCCTTTTCCTTCATTATTATTACTAATAATTATATCCAAAAAAATATTTAGAAATAACATACATAATTCGGTATAGGTATTTGATTAGTGTTCTCCAATGTCGTTTTGCACAACTTCAATAGCGAAGTCTAATTCGTGTAACTGATGATGTTTAACAAAGCTGTGCCCATCCACACAAGTGTTCCACCCCATCGTTAAAAATATGTTTTAAAAATAGAGTAAATCTAATATGTATATATGTTTTAGAAATGTTTGTAAAAACTTTTCATGAGGGATGATACCGATAACTTTTATATTAAAGTTTATCACCTGTAGCTGATCAAGCATTTCAAAAGTATGTTTATTCCTATAGGAGATACTCATTCTTTTTTAATATAATTTATCATCTTTATATCTTCAACCTTTTCCGTTATAGTAGCTCTATCCCTGGTTCGATCCTCATAATCGATAAATATGATTTGTGTTATATTTATCCTTAAAATATCTTCAGCTAATTGAAGTGAAAAACATGTTTCTGAGGCAAGCCACTCTACTCTCTCTTCAGTTTGCGATTCAAGACGTGTTCCCGGATTAAGGTGATAAGAATTCACGCTGGGAGTAACAAGTTAACTTCAGACGGATTCTTCTTTTAATACCTTTGATGTTTTGAAACATGTGGGTATGATGTTTGTTTTTACTCTTGATAACAATGTTCAAATTCTAGTATCATAGTTTTACTTGTTTTTTTAATGTATTATAGTTAATAAACCTGATTATGTACGTCTTGTTGATATTGCTATAAAAATATCGCAAAAAAACCTTAATTTAATTCTCTATAAATATCTTTATGGAAAATGTTTAGAATGATAATAGGCTTGATCAGTTACATAAAACCTCCACAGCCGCATTAAAACAAATTCATCCCTTTCCCAGCGTTTTAATGTGAAACAGACTTCCACACGTATAAAAGCCCTAAACTCACAGAACAAGAAATAGGTTTTTCATACCAATTCCATACAAAAGACTTTATCATTTCAAAGCATCCTATTGAATCTTTTGACGTCATATGATATACAATGAGTCCAAATGCAGTATCTGATTATATGTATGTATCTCTGCCGTGGCCTAACTCCCCTTTTTGTACCTTCTACTTTAATAAAATAGATCTTAATTAAACTCTCATCTGAAAAATGCTGTATATAGTCATAACAATCTAAATGATTTTCGTCAGATATTCTTTCTAATGATATTTTCACATCAATATAAATCATTTCACATTTTTTTTCCATAATATGAATTTTCAATGTCCTAAACAGATAATCCATCTTTACAGCTCATATTTTATCCCTCTATACACCTGGGATACACAGCCATACATCAACGTTGACACCAAAACTCCGTGATGACAGGCTCATGCATAATAAAAAAAATTTTTATTTTAGTCAGCATAGTCTTTATCCAAATATATTCTATTTTAATTACATGATTCTAATTTTTATTTCATTTTTCCCTCTATCATACCTACTAAATTCTACCACCAAACATATGAACTCGTCGAAAATTTTCCGTTTTCCTTAAAGGAAATTGAAATTAAGATATGACAATACATCCAGTTCCAAATCTATCTCTTTGCCCCTAATTATATTGACTTTCAGCGTCCTCCCTTCACAAGCATTATCTAACCTTTTAACCATTTTATCCAACTCTCTCATATTGGCAATAACTTTACAATAATTGCAACAGTAGGTTGATTGATATATACTATTGCAAACAATGCCTTCTATGAGCTTTGAATAAATAAAGAAATGAATGTGTTTAAAAGTATAATATTATTGTTTAGTTTATCGGTTGTTGTTAAACATGATAAAATACACTAAATATGTATAACACAAACAGATGTTAAAATGTTAACGTAAAGGAATGATCAAGTCTATCAGAAATTCTCAGTATTTTAACGTGTATAGAGTTAGAGGGAAGGGACATTCTCTATCGACACTTGTGTTTTTTTTTTTTTTGTGTGTGTGTGTATGAGATTAGTTTTTTTCTTTTTCTTGCTTGTGAATATTACTTGTGTATTTGAGATAAGACTTTTGCATTGTTGTTGTCACGTTTCTTAACCTTATATGAATTCACTATTGTTTTATGACTATGTGTATAACACACACCCCCCCCCCCGCCCACACACACACACACACACACACACACACACACACCTTAACTATGCTTCAATTCAGTATTTTCCTTAGATACACATCTTGCACTTCTATTCAAAAAGAGAAAGAAATATCAAAAACGCATATACATATATTCACAAACGTGCAGATGTATGTGTATGCAACATATGGATATATTTACACACGTGTAGATGTATGCACATGAATCGAGATATAGCGGAAAAATTTCTTATATATGAACAAACGTGACTGAGGACTTAAAGAATCTGATGCAAAAATATTGGCTATTATGATGAAATCATTTGCTTATGATAGATATGTACTGTGTTAGATTGCAGTGGTTTTTCATATTGAAGACCTTTAAGCCAGTATCCGTAAGATGTTATAAGGAATGATAAAGGTGTTGAAATCAAATACTTATAGATATAATCCCATGATATATTTGAATACTTTTATCTTAATTAGAACCTAGTAAAAGAGTCCTAATTTAAGGCAGAAGTATTTCATCTTTTAACAAAAAATTCACGCTTGCGTCCCTTTTCCTTCATTATTATTACTTAGGATTATATCCAAAATATGAATTAGAAATATCATACATAATTCGCTATAGGTATTTGATTAGCGTTCTCCAATGTCGTTTTGAACAACTTCGATAGCGAAGTTTAATTCGTGTAACTGATCATGTTTAACAAAGATATGCCCGTCCACACAAGTATAACACCCCATGGTTAAAGATATGTTTTAAAAATGGAGGAAATCTAATATGTATATATATTTAAAAAATGTTTGTAAAAACTTTTCATGAGGGATGATACCGATAACTTTTGTATTAAAGTATATGACCTGCTGCTGACAAGCATTCCAAAATTATGTTTATTTCTATTGGAAATACTCTCTCGTTTTTAATATAATTCATCATCCTTGTATCTTCTACCTTTCCCGTTATAGAAGCTCCAACCCTAGTTCGATCCTCATAATCGATAAGTATGATTTGTGTTATATTTATCCTTAAAATATCTTCAGTTAATTGAAGGGAAGAACATGTTTCTGAGGCAAGCCACTCTACTCTCTCTTCATTTTGCGAATCAAGGCTTTTACAGGATTAAGCTGATAAGAACTCACACTGGGAGTAACAAGTCAACTGCGGTCGGATTCTTGTTTTAGTACTTTTGATGTTTTGAAACATGTGGTTATCATTTTTGTTTTTGTACTCTTAATAACAATGTTCAAATTCTAGTATCATAGTTTTACTTGTCTTTTAATGTATTATAGTTAATAAACTTGATTGTGTACGTCTTGTTGATAATGTTATAAATTTTTCGTAAAAAATACTTTAATTTAATTCTTTATAAACATCTTTATGGAAAATTCTGATAATGATAATAGGTTTGATCAATTACATACAACCTCCACAGCCGCATTAACAAAAATTTATCCCTTTCCCAGCATTTTAATGTGAAAAAGACTTCCACACATATAAAAGCCCTAAACTCACAGAACAAGAAAGTGGCTTTTCATACCAACTCCATACAAAAGACTTTATCATTTCAAACCATACTATTGAATCTTCTGACTTCATATGATGTACGATGAATCCAAATGCAGTATCTGACTACATATTTGTATCTCTTCTGTGGCCTAACTCCCCTTTTTGTACATTCTACTTTAAAAGAAATAAATCTTAACAAAACTGTCATCTGGAAAATGCTCTATATAGCCATAACAATTTAAAGGATTTTCGTCAAATTTTCTTTCTAATGATAGTTTCACATCAATATAAATCTTTTTACATTATTTTTTTTTCCATAAGATGAATTTCCAATGTCCTAAACAGGTAATCCATTTTTGCAGCTCATATTTGTTCCCTCTATACACCTGGGATACACAGCCATACATCAACGTTGACACCAAAACTCCGTGATGAAAAGTTCATGCACAATAGATAATTTTTTTTTGTCAGCATAGTTTTTATCCAAATATTTTCTATTTTAATTGTATGATTCCAATTTTTATTTAATTTTTCCCTCTATGATACCTACTAAATTCTATCACCAAACATATCAAGTCGTCGAAAATTTTCCGTTTTCCTTAAAGGAAATTGAAATTAAGAGCTGACAATCCATCCAGTTCCAAATCTCTCTTTTTGCCCCTAATTATATTGACTCTCAGTGTCCTCTTTTCACAAGCATTATCTAACCCTTTAACCATTTTATCCAACTCTCTCATATTGCCAATAACTTTACAATAATTGCAACAGTATGTTGACTGATATATCCTATTGCAAACAATGCCTTCTATAACCTTTGAATAAATAAAGAAATGAATGTCTTTAAAAGTAATACATTATTGTTTAGTTTCTCGGTTGTTGTTACACATGATAAAATGCAATAAATATGTATAACACAAACAGATGTTTAAAGGTTAACGTAAAGAAATGATAAAGTTTATTATAAATTCTCAGTACTATAACGTGTATAGAGTTATAGGGAAAGGACATTTTCTATCATCCCTTGTATTTGTGTGTGTGTGTGTATATGATTTTTTTTTTCTTGCATGTGAATATCACTTGTGTATTTGAGATAAGACTTTTGCAATTTTGTTTTCACTTTTCTTATCCTAATAAGAACTCACTATTGATTCATGCCAATGTGTACAAGACAAACCCCCCCAAAAAAGAAGAAAAAAAAAAAGAAAACACACCTAACCTATGCTTCATTTCAGTATTTCCCTTAGACGCAGAATTTGCTCTTTGATTAAAAAAGAGAAGAAATATTAAAAACACAGATACATATATTTACAAACGTGTAGATGTATGTGTATGCAACATATGCATATATTTACACACGTGTAGATATATGTAC